>JAFLJL010017523.1:0-22632 GCA_018398815.1 Conus ventricosus | reverse complement strand
ATTGCATTTGTACCTTCTGTGCTAATAGTGCCTATCATGCCTAACTGAAAGCACATACAAGCTAAATATGATACTGATCACTCTATTATGAAGAAAGATGATGATATTAATTAACATTTTGAGAGTACTGAAAATATTAAATCATGTGTTTAACACTCTCTTTTCTGTTGGTCAAAACTGGTGCCGAACAGTTTAGAAGACTAAGATTCCACTGTAAGAAGCAACTTGGCCTACTGAAATTAATTATCTAATACACTGCATCATGTCACGGGAAACTGGAACAGATTTCAGCTGATTTCTGTTGCATTGTGGATTACATTGGAAAGGAACTGACAGAATGGTGGCCGTGCACTTTCAACAACTTTGACAAGCATGAAATCAGTTTATTACCTGAAAAGTCTTTAGACAGCAAACACCATCCAAATCTGAAATTACCAGTCCGAGACATACTTCAGATTACATTTACAAGCTTCTTCCCCGAAGTTGGAGTATGGCTGCCTTAATGGCGGGATAAAAAAGTTATACACACAAAACTCCATTTTTGTTGGGTAGATAGGATTAATCCTTGCCTCTCTATATAGGGAGTGTCCGCAGGAGTATCAGCCTCTCTATATAGGGTGTGTCCGCAGGAGTATCAGCCTCTCTATATAGGGTGTGTCTGCAGGAGTATCAGCCTCTCTATATAGGGTGTGTCCACAGGAGTATCAGCCTCTCTATATAGGGTGTGTCCGCAGGAGTATCAGCCTCTCTATATAGGGTGTGTCCGCAGGAGTATCAGCCTGCATACGCAGGAAGAAAGAAAAGAAAAAATTTACAAGCTTCAATTTAATTCATGAAAGATTAAACAGTTTCAAAATGTAGCATGTGCCTGTACCCACCTTCCATCTGGTGATCATCTTCTTTCTGACTGCCCAGTCTTAAACACTTCATGTAATGAATCTGATGGCCATGTTGAGAAAGTGGAATCAAGTTAAAACAACACCAGCACATAAACCAGAGATTTCCTCTGTAGCAGCCTTCAGTTGTAAGACTACAAAACATAAATAGACAGGGTCCGTTACATTTGTCAGGTACTTGGATTTTTCTGCATTCTGCTCGATTTCTCTTTTCAATAATCCGCCTTCCTCCTCCTACCCGTTCCCCTCCATGACCAATTCTCATTTGTTTTCATCGTAATCCGCCTTCCTCCTCCCACCCCCTTCCCCTCCATGACCAATTCTCATTTGTTTTCATCGTAATCCGCCTTCCTCCTCCCACCCCCTTCCCCTCCATGACCAATTCTCATTTGTTTTCATCGTAATCCGCCTTCCTCCTCCCACCCCCTTCCCCTCCATGACCAATTCTCATTTGTTTTCATCGTAATCTGCCTTCCTCCTCCCACCCCCTTCCCCTCCATGACCAATTCTCATTTGTTTTCATCGTAATCCGCCTTCCTCCTCCCACCCCTTCCCCTCCATGACCAATTCTCATTTGTTTTCATCGTAATCCGCCTTCCTCCTCCCACCCCCTTCCCCTCCATGACCAATTCTCATTTGTTTTCATCGTAATCCGCCTTCCTCCTCCACCCCTTCCCCTCCATGACCAATTCTCATTTGTTTTCATCGTAATCCGCCTTCCTCCTCCCACCCCCTTCCCCTCCATGACCAATTCTCATTTGTTTTCATCGTAATCCGCCTTCCTCCTCCCACCCCCTTCCCCTCCATGACCAATTCTCATTTGTTTTCATCGTAATCCGCCTTCCTCCCCCCTTCCCCAGACCATCTCTTTGTTTCAGATCCCTTCCTCCTCCACCTTCCTCATGACCAATTCTCATTTGTTTTCATCGGGTTTTTTGAAAATTGCACATCACCAACTGTGAACACACTATACATAAAAGAAACTCAATTTAAACTTAGCACACAAATGCAGATATTCCTGAATAGTGCAGAGATTTCACAATGTATGCAAATAAAAGGCACATTCTCCTAAATGATGTGAAGACATCACAACTCCAGTAAATGCAGGCACTCTGAAATGATGTGAGGACATCACAACAAACACCAATAAAAAGGAAAGTATACCTAAATAATGCAAACTTCATAACATACACAAATGCCTGCAAGTACTTCCAAAAAATCCAAAGTTGTCATTACATATACAAATAAAAATAAATATTCCTAAGTAATGCCCAGGCATCTCAAGACACACATGTAAATACAAGTACTTCTAAATGATGCTGGGGCACCATAACAAAACAGAAATACATGCAAACACTCCCAAATAATACAGAGATTTCAGAACATAAATATACACAAATAAATACAAGTGTTCTTTATAAATGTGAAGACATCAGAACATACACAAATAAACTAACCTGTACAGATAAATTTGGGCACTCATAAATGATATGCAAATAATGCTGACAGCACAAAATGTGCAATTTAATCAAAGTATTCCAAAATAATGCAGAGACTTTAGAACATACACAAATAAATTCACAGACTCAAAATAAGTTACAGACAAGACAACTATACACAATTGTGGAAGTATTCATAAACAATACTGAGACATACCATTGACATATATTATTGCAGAACTCATAAATATTTCAGACAGAAAAACATACAAATTAATGAAAGTACTAATGATTAATCCAATAACACATGCAAATTGAATGCAAATATGCATAAATAAGCAACAACACCACAACCTAAGTAAATGTTTGTGGCGGGGGGGTTTCTGCCTCACCTACTGTGCCCCCTGGTGTTGGCCCCACACTGCTCATTCCTGTCCCCATGGGCCATTGTTTGTGAAGGGGGGGGGGGGGGGGGGGGGGCTTCTGCCTCACCTACTGTGTCACCTGGTGTGGGCCCCACACTGCTCATTCCTGTCCCCAGGGCCCCCATTGTTTGGAGGGGGGGGGGGGTAGTTCTGCCTCACCTACTGTGCCACTGGTGTTGGCCAACATGCTCATTCCTACCCATGGGCCATTGTTTTATGGGGGGGGGGGGATGTGGGGGGGAGTTTGGGGGCAATGGAAGTTTGCGCTCACCTACTGGGCCAACTGGTGTTGACCCAACATGCTCATTCCTCCCCCTGGCCATTGTATGTGGCGGGGGGGGGGGGGGGGTGGGAGGGGGGTTGTCTGCTGCCTTACCTACTGTGCCACCTGGTGTTGGCCCCACACTGTTTCCCCTATGGGCCATTGTTTGTGTCGGGGGGGTGGAGGGGGGGGGGGGGGGGGGGGTTCTGCCTCACCTACGTGCCACCTGGTGTTGGCCCCACACTGCTCATTCCTGTCCCCATGGGCCATTGTTTGGGAGGGGGGGGGGGGGTTCTGCCTCACTACTGTGCCACCTGGTGTTGGCCCCACACTGCTCATTCCTCCCCATGGGCCATTGTTTGTGGCGGGGGGGGGGGGGGGGGGGGGGGTTCTGCCTCACCTACTGTGTCACCTGGTGTTGGCCCACACTGCTCATTCCTCCCCATGGGCCATTGTATGTGGCGGGGGGAGGGGGGGGGGGGGTTCTGCCTTACGTACTGTGCCACCTGGTGTTGGCCCCACACTGCTCATTCCTGCCCTATGGGCCATTGTTTGTGGCGGGGGGGGGGGGGGGGGGGGGGGGGGGGGGGTTCTGCCTCACCTACTGTGCCACCTAGTGTTGGCCCCACACTGCTCATTCCTCCCCATGGGCCATTGTTTGTGGCGGGGGGGGGGGGGGGGGGGGGGGGGGTTCTGCCTCACCTACTGGGACACCTGGTGTTGGCCCCACACTGCTCATTCCTCCCCCATGGGCCATTGTTTGGGGGGGGGGGGGGGGGGGGGTTCTGCCTCCCCTTTACTGTGTCACCTGGTGTTGGCCCCACACTGCTCATTCCTGTCCCCATGGGCCATTGTTTTATGGGGGGGGGGGGGGGGGGGGGGGTTCTGCCTCACCTACTGTGTCACCTGGTGTTGGCCCCACACTGCTCATTCCTCCCCCATGGGCCATTGTTTGTGGCAGGGGTGGGGGGGGGGGGGGGGGGGGGTTCTGCCTCACCTACTGGGACACCTGGTGTTGGCCCCACTGCTCATTCTTCCCACATGGGCCATTGTTTGGGGGGGGGGGGGGGGGGGGTTCTGCCTCACCTACTGTGCCACCTGATGTTGGCCCCACACTGCTCATTCCTCCCCATGGGCATTGTTTGTGGGGGGGGGGGGGGGGGGGGGGTTCTGCCTCACCTACTGTGTCACCTGGTGTTGGCCCCACACTGCTCATTCCTCCCCCATGGGCCATTGTATGTGGCGGGGGGGGGGGGGTTCTGCCTTACCTACTGTGCACCTGGTGTTGGCCCCACACTGCTCATTCCTGTCCCCATGGGCCATTGTTTGGGGGGGGGGGGGGGTTTCTGCCTCACCTACTGTGCCACCTGGTGTTGGCCCCACACTGCTCATTCCTGTCCCCATGGGCCATTGTTTGTGGGGGGGGGGGGGGGGGGGGTTCTGCCTCACCTACTGTGCCACCTGGTGTTGGCCCCACACTGCTCATTCCTGCCCTATGGGCCATTGTTTGTGGGGGGGGCGGGGGGGGGGGGGGGGGGGGTTCTGCCTCACCTACTGTGCCACCTGGTGTTGGCCCCACACTGCTCATTCCTGTCCCCATGGGCCATTGTTTGTGGGGGGGGGGGGGGGTTCTGCCTCACCTACTGGGACACCTGGTGTTGGCCCCACACTGCTCATTCCTCCCCATGGGCCATTGTATGTGGCGGGGGGGGGGGGGGGGGGGGGGTTCTGCCTCACCTACTGGGACACCTGGTGTTGGCCCCACACTGCTCATTCCTGTCCCATGGGCCATTGTTTGTGGGGGTGGGGGGGGGGGTGGGGGTTCTGCCTCACCTACTGGGACACCTGGTGTTGGCCCCACTGCTCATTCCTGTCCCGTGGGCCATTGTTTGGGGGAGGGGGGGGGGGTGGTGGTTTCTGCCTCACCTACTGTGCCACCTGGTGTTGGCCCCACACTGCTCATTCCTGTCCCCATGGGCCATTGTTTGTGGGGGGGGGGGGGGGGGGGGGGGGGGGGTTCTGCCTCACCTACTGTGCCACCTGGTGTTGGCCCCACACTGCTCATTCCTGCCCTATGGGCCATTGTTTGTGGGGGGGGGGGGGGGGGGGGGGGGGGGTTCTGCCTCACCTACTGTGCCACCTGGTGTTGGCCCCACACTGCTCATTCCTGTCCCCATGGGCCATTGTTCGTGGGGGGGGGGGGGGGGGGGGGGGGGAGGGGGGGTTTGCCTCACCTACTGTGCCACCTGGTGTTGGCCCCACACTGCTCATTCCTGTCCCCATGGGCCATTGTTTGTGGGGGGGGGGGGGGGGGGGGGGGGGGTTCTGCCTCACCTACTGGGACACCTGGTGTTGGCCCCACACTGCTCATTTCTCCCCCATGGGCCATTGTATGTGGCGGGGGGGGGGGGGGGGGGGGGGTTCTGCCTCACCTACTGGGACACCTGGTGTTGGCCCCACACTGCTCATTCCTGTCCCCATGGGCCATTGTTTGTGGGGGTGGGGGGGGTTCTGCCTCACCTACTGGGACACCTGGTGTTGGCCCCACACTGCTCATTCCTGTCCCCGTGGGCCATTGTTTGGGGGGGTTTCTGCCTCACCTACTGGGACACCTGGTGTTGGCCCCACACTGCTCATTCCTGTCCTATGGGCCATTGTTTGTGGCGGGGGGTGGGGGGGGGTTCTGCCTCACATTCTGGGCTACCTGGTGTTGGCCCCACACTGCTCATTCCTGTCCCCATGGGCCATTGTTTGGGGGGGGGGGGGGGGGGTTCTGCCTCTCCTACTGGGACACCTGGTGTTGGCCCCACACTGCTCATTCCTGTCCCATGGGCCATTGTTTGGGGGGGGGGGGGGGGGGGGGGTTCTGCCTCACCTACTGTGCCACCTGGTGTTGGAACCACACTGCTCATTCCCCCCCCATGGGCCATTGTTTGGGGGGGGGGGGGGGGGTTCTGCCTCACCTACTGTGCCACCTGGTGTTGGCCCCACACTGCTCATTCCTCCCCATGGGCCATTGTTTGTGGTGGGGGGGGGGGGGGGGGGGTTCTGCCTCACCTACTGTGCCACTGGTGTTGGCCAGACACTGCTCATTCCTGGCCTCTTCCAGTCACACCTCACCTTGCCCCATCACAACTGGCAATCCACATGAAGAATGATGTAAAACCTGCCCATCACCCTGGCAATCCACATGGAGAATGATGTAAAACCTGCCCATCACCCCTGGCAATCACATGGAGAATGATGTAAAACCTGTCCATCACCCTGGCAATCCACATGGAGAATGATGCAAAACCTGCCCCATCACCACTGGCAATCCACATGGAGAATGATGTGAAACCTGCCCATCACCACTGGCAATTCGCAAGGAGAATGGTGTAAAACCTGTCCATCACCACTGGCAATCCACATGGAGAATGATGTAAAACCTGCCCCATCACCATGGCAATCCACATGGAGACTGCTGTAAAACCTGTCCCATCACCACTGGCAATCCACATGGAGAATGATGTAAAACCTGCCCCATCACCACTGGCAATCCACATGGAGACTGCTGTAAAACCTGTCCCATCACCACTGGCAATCCACATGGAGACTGCTGTAAAACCTGTCCATCACCACTGGCAATCCACATGGAGAATGATGTAAAACCTCCCACATCACCACTGGCAATCCACATGGAGAATGATGTAAAACCTGCCCATCACCACTGGCAATCCACAAGGAGAATGATGTAAAACCTGCCCATCACCACTGGCAATCCACAAGGAGAATGATGTAAAACCTCCCACATCACCACTGGCAATCCACATGGAGAATGATGTAAAACTTGCCCCATCACCACTGGCAATCCACAAGGAGAATGATGTAAAACCTGCCAATCACCACTGGCAATCAACATGGAGAATGATGTAAAACCTGCCCATCACCACTGGCAATCCACATGGAGACTGATGTAAAACCTGTCCCATCACCACTGGCAATCCACATGGAGAATGATGTAAAACCTGTCCATCACCACTGGCAATCCACATGGAGAATGATGTAAAACCTGTCCATCCCCACTGGCAATCCACATGGAGAATGATGTAAAACCTCTCCATCACCACTGGCAATCCACATGGAGAATGATGTAAAACCTGCCCCCATCACCACTGGCAATCCACATGGAGAATGGTGTTAAAACCTGCACCATCCAGTCACACCTCAGCTTGTCCCATCACCACTGGCAATCACATGGAGAATGATGTAATACTGTCCCATCACCACTGGCAATCCACATGGAGAATGGTGTAAAACCTCCCCCATCATCACCGGCAGTCCACATGGAGAATGATGTAAAACCTGTCCATCACCACTGGCAATCCACATGGAGAATGATGTAAAACCTGTCCATCACCACTGGCATTCCACATGGAGAATGATGTAAAACCTGTCCCATCACCACTGGCAATCCACATGGAGAATGATGTAAACCTCCCCCATCACCACTGGCAATCCACATGGAGAATGATGTAATACCTGTCCCATCACCACTGGCAATCCACATGGAGAATGATGTAAAACCTGTCCCATCACCACTGGCAATCCACATGGAGAATGATGCAAAACCTCCCACATCACCACTGGCAATCCACATGGAGAATGATGTAATACCTGTCCCATCACCACTGGCAATCCACATGGAGAATGGTGTAAAACCTGTCCCATCACCACTGGCAATCCACATGGAGAATGATGCAAAACCATCATGAGGCAACTCACCTGAGGAGACACTGCACTGCAGTCGAGAAACTAGGTGTGTCAGTACAGATCATAATTATGTACATTACACACCATCCACTAACGCCTACAGATGACAGATCAAATGTACATTACACACAATCTACTAACCCCTACAGATGACAGATCAAACATGCATTGGACAGCATCTGCTAAGCCCCTACAGATATCAGATCAAATATGCATTGGACACCATCTGCTAACCCCTGCAGAAGACAGATCAGACATACATTGGACACTGCCTGCTAAGCCCCTACAGATGACAACTAACTGCTTAGTCACAGAGCCAGTGTAAGTGTCCACTCCAGACGGTGCCACTCCACTACATCTGTCCAGTAACAGTCCCCATCAACTCCTCACATACCAGTGACCTCCAAATGAACTCACAATGGACACAGACGTGGAGAAGAAACCGAAACAGGGGTTACCATGACAGCATGGCATGAAAGGCCATAGAATTTGAGAGTTTCTTTTCTTATGGGTGAGGGTGTTGGACTGTCACATATTCCCTAAGCTGAGGAGCAGTGCAAGGAGTGCAGGTTTCTGTCATGGTCCAACTGATCCTGGATCAGCCTGAACCAAAGCCTTCTACCTCCCTGTCACCTGCCAAAAATCCTTAATAAACTTCACACAAAATCAACCAGTAAAGAATGGACAAAGGACTCCAAAGATTCTGAGGGGAACAGCTCATGACTGAATGGACAAAGGACACCAAAGATTCAGGCATTAGAGGGGATTAGCCATGATTGAATGGACAAAGGACTCCAAAGATTCAGGCATTAGAGGGGAACAGCTCATGATAGGCAGGTGGAGCTCTAGAAGAGCCTCAGAAATCAGAGGAGGGGGCTCAATGCTGTCCCCTGCCGGCACATGAACCCATCCACCTTTCTCCCTGGCCAGCCTCTCGTCCTGTGCTGGGGTCAAAGGTGGCAGTGTGAAGTTCAGATCTCCGTAGGCCGGGGGTGGCGCTGCCATCCCTCCTACTTCACTGTCCTGTCCCCAGACAGTGGGACCAGGACCCTGGCCAGGTCCATCTCTGGGCCTAAGGGCTGGGGTGACAGTGTCAGCAGCCTGCTGTCAGGAGAGGTCACGTCACGATGGGATCGGCTGTCATCAGCCCGCTGGAAAGCAAAGAACATCAGCCTGAATGTATGGGGGGATTCATGACAAAGAAACATGACATCAGAGAAAGCACATCGGCCTGATTGTTGGGGGGATTTATGACAAAGTAACATGACATCACAGAAAGCACATCAGCTGAATGTTAAGGGGATTCATGACAAAGAAACATGACATCAGAGAAAGAACATCAGCCTGAATGTTAAGGGGATTCATGACAAAGAAATATGACATCGGAGAAAGCACATCGGCCTGAATGTTAAGGGGATTCATGACAAAGAAACATGACATCGGAGAAAGCACATCGGCTGAATGTTGGGGGGATTTATGACAAAGAAACATGACATCAGAGAAAGCACATCAGCCTGAATGTTAAGGGGATTCATGACAAAGAAACATGACATTGGAGAAAGCACATCAGCCTGAATGTATGGGGGGATTCATGACAAAGAAACATGACATCGGAGAAAGCACATCAGCCTGAATGTTGGGGGGATTTATGACAAAGTAACATGACATCAGAGAAAGCACATCAGCCTGAATGTATGGGGGGATTTATGACAAAGTAACATGACATCAGAGAAAGCACATCAGCCTGAATGTATGGGGGGATTTATGACAAAGTAACATGACATCAGAGAAAGCACATCGGCCTGAATGTACAGGGTCGAACTTTAATTAAGGACCACTTATACACAGTCTCACAAAACATAGAAAGAAAAACCGACAAACAACAGAAACTTTATAAATGTTTAATTTCATTATCAGTGAACAACATTTTGTCACTTTCATCGAAAAAATCATTCTTTCTGATTAGACAGGGGAGCCTGAATGAGACTACCCCCCAAAATGACATTCACAAAAAGAGTGTTTCTTTACAGTCTGATCAAAACCGAGTGTGCCCCCTCGTGCTGCCACACAATCCACACAGCGCTGCCTCATGGTGTTGACTGTTCTTGTAATGAGTGCCTGGGGGAGGTTTGCCCACTCCTGCTGCAGGTAGTGCAGCAGCTCCTGTCGATTTGCCGGAACAGGGTGATTTTCTTGAACTCTCCTCCCAAGCTCGCCCCAGATGTTCTCTATAGGGTTCATGTCCGGGCTGTTTGCCGGCCATGGCATCCTGGTGATGCCAGCTTGCACCACAAAAGTGTTCACGGCTCGACAACGATGTGGGGTGGCATTATCGTCCATGAACACAGCCTGAGCCCCAATCTGCTGGAGTGCTGGGACAACCAAAGGCCGTAAAATCTCCTGCAGGTAGCGTTGGCCGTTCAGGTTGCCATCCACATGGTATAGGGGAGTCTTGTGGTGACTGCTGATGCCCCCCCCCCCCCCCCCCCATACCATGACGGAGCCACCACCAAAAGCGACGACCTCCTGGATGACGTCATCTGCCAGCTGCTCCCTAGGACGCCGCCACACCCGAATGCGTCCATCTCGTGGCTTCAACTGGAACTTGGACTCATCAGTGAAAAGCACCATCCGCCACTGAGCCCGAGTCCATGTTCGATGAGCTGTGCACCAGGCCAGGCGACGTGCCGGTGGGCCGCAGTCAGTTTTGGTTTCCGGACTGGGCGCCTTGCTTGAAGGTTGGCAGCATTTAGGCGCCGCCGTATGGTCATCTCACACACTGCTGTGTTAGTGGCAGCTTGGAGCCGACGCCTGATGGTGTTGGAGGTGGTGGTCCTGGTCCGAAGAGCATGTCTGCGGATGAACCTGTCATCTCTTGCAGTGGTCTTCTTTGGCTGGCCTGGACGGGGTCTCTCTTTGACAGTTCCAGTGGCTTGAAAATGTTCTCTCAGCCGAATGATGACGGAGTGGGACACTTGTAGTCTTCTGGCCACTTCTCGAACGCCAACTCGATCCTGCAGCCATGCAATCGCCCGGGTCCGGTCAAAATCAGACAGCTTGCGTCTTGGAGGCATTTTTGTGTTATGAAGAATTATGCACGTTGGGCTGCTTTTAGGGGCATTCCAGTCAGTAAAATGCTCTGCAATGCATTGGTTTTTGCACGTGCATTTGGAATTTCAGTGCAAAACCGTTTGAAGCAGTGTTCACTCTTGCTTAAAAAACAAGCAATTTTGACAACAATCTGCAACTTTCAACCCCCTCTGCATGCCGCACGTGACAATAAGACAGCTTTCGCAAGCTTTGCGGAATACTCTGTTAACCCCTTAAACCTTTCCCAGTCGAATTCTTCGAAAAAATGCATTGCTTGTATTTTTGGCCAATTTAAAAAGAAAGGGCCTTTTTTCGGGGTGGTCCTTAATTAAAGTTCGACCCTGTATATCCATCACTTCTGTCTGTCTCAAACCATCTATATCCATTAGTTCTGTCTGTCTCAGACCCTGTATATCCATTAGTTCTGTCTGTCTCAAACCCTGTATATGCATTAGTTCTGTCTGTCTGTCTCAGACCCTGTATATCCATTAGTTCTGTCTGTCTGTCTCAGACCCTGTATATCCATTAGTTCTGTCAGTCTGTCTCAGACCCTGTATATTCATTAGTTCTGTCTGTCTCAGACCCTGTATATCCATTACTTCTGTCTGTCTCAGACCCTGTATATCTATTAGTTCTGTTTGTCTCAGACCCTGTATATGCATTAGTTCTGTTTGTCTCAGACCCTGTATATGCATTAGTTCTGTCTGTCTCAGACCCTGTATATGCATTAGTTCTGTCTGTCTCAGACCCTGTATATCCATTAGTTCTGTCTCTCTCAGACCCTGTATATCCATTAGTGCTGTCTGTCTGTCTCAGACCATGTATATCCATTACTTCTGTCTGTCTCAGACCTGTATATGCATTAGTTCTGTCTGTCTCTCTCAGACCTGTACATCCATTAGTTTTGTCGGTCTCAGAACCTGTATATCCATTAGTCCTGTCTGTCTCAGACCCTGTATATCCATTAGTTCTGTCTGTCTCTAGACCCTGTATATCCATTAGTTCTGTCTGTCTGTCTCAGACCCTGTATATGCATTAGTTCTGTCTGTCTCTCTCAGACCCTGTACATCCATTAGTTCTGTCTGTCTCAGACCCTGTATATCCATTAGTCCTGTCTGTCTCAGACCCTGTATATCCATTAGTTCTGTCTGTCTCAGACCCTGTATATCCATTAGTTCTGTCTGTCTCAGACCCTGTATATCCATTAGTTCTGTCTGTCTCAGACCCTGTATATCCATTAGTTCTGTCTGTCTCAGACCCTGTATATCCATTAGTTCTGTCTGTCTCAGACCCTGTATATCCATTAGTTCTGTCTGTCTCAGACCCTGTATATCCATTAGTTCTGTCTGTCTAAGACCTTGTATATGCATTAGTTCTGTTTGTCTGTCTCAGACCCTGTATATGCATTAGTTCTGTCTGTCTCAGACCCTGTATATCCATTAGTGCTGTCTGTCTCAGACCCTGTATATCCGTTAGTGCTGTCTGTTTGTCTCAGACCCTGTATATGCATTAGTTCTGTCTGTCTCAGACCCTGTACATGCATTAGTTTTGTCTGTCTCATACCCTGTATATCCATTAGTTCTGTCTGTATGTCTCAGACCCTGTATATCCGTTAGTGCTGTCTGTCTCAGACCCTGTATATCATTAGTTCTGTCTGTCTCAGACCCTGTATATCCATTAGTGCTGTCTGTCTGTCTCAGACCCTGTATATCCATTAGTTCTCTGTCTGTCTCATAAGCTGTATATCCATTAGTGTTGTCTGTCTGTTTCAGACCCTGTATATCCATTAGTGCTGTCGGTCTCAGACCCTGTATATGCATTAGTTCTGTCTGTCTGTCTCAGACCCTGTATATCCATTAGTGCTGTCTGTCTCAGACCCTGTATATGCATTAGTTCTGTCTCAGACCCTGTATATCCATTAGTGCTGTTTGTCTGTCTCAGACCCTGTATATGCATTAGTTCTGTCTGTCTGTCTCAGACCCTGATATACATTAGTTCTGTCTGTCTGTCTCAGACACTGTATATCCATTAGTTCTGTTTGTCTCAGACCCTGTATATCCATTAGTTCCGTTTGTCTGTCTCAGACCCTGTATATCCATTATTCATGTCTGTCTCAGACACTGTATATCCATTAGTTCTGTCTGTCTCAGACCCTGTATATCCATTAGTCCTGTCTGTCTCAGACCCTGTATATGCATTAGTTCTGTCTATCTGTCTCAGACCCTGTATATCCATTAGTGCTGTCTGTCTCAGACCCTGTATATCCATTAGTTCTGTCTGTCTCAAACCCTGTATATCCATTAGTTCTGTCTGTCTCAGACCCTGCATATGCATTAGTTCTGTCTGTCTCAGACCCTGTATATCCATTAGTTCTGTCTGTCTCAGACCCTGTATATCCATTAGTTCTGTCTGTCTCAGACCCTGTATATCCATTAGTTCTGTCTGTCTCAGACACTGTATATCCATTAGTTCTGTCTCTCTCAGACCCTGTATATCATTAGTTCTGTCTGTCTCAGACCCTGTATATCCATTAGTTCTGTCTGTCTCAGACCCTGCATATGCATTAGTGCTGTCTGTCTGTCTCAGACCCTGTATATCCATTAGTTCTGTCTGTCTCAGACCCTGCATATGCATTAGTGCTGTCTGTCTGTCTCAGACCCTGTATATCCATTACTTCTGTCTGTCTCAGACCCTGTATATCCCATTAGTTCTGTCTGTCTGTCTCAGACCCTGTATATCCATCAGTTCTGTCTGTCTGTCTCAGACCCTGTATATCCATTAGTCCTGTCTGTCTCAGACCCTGTATATGCATTAGTTCTGTCTGTCTGTCTCAGACCTGTATATGCATTAGTGCTGTCTGTCTGTCTCAGAACTGTATATCCATTAGTTCTGTCTGTCTGTCTCAGACCCTGTATATGCATTAGTTCTGTCTGTCTCAGACCCTGTATATGCATTAGTGCTGTCTGTCTCAGACCCTGTATATGCATTAGTGCTGTCTGTCTCAGACCCTGTATATCCATTAGTGCTGTCTGTCTCAGACCCTGTATATCCATTAGTTGTCTGTCTCAGACCCTATATAACCATTAGTTCTGTCTGTCTCAGACCCTGTATATCCATTAGTTCTGTCTGTCTCAGATCCTATATATCAATTAGTTATGTCTGTCTCAGACCATGTATATGCATTAGTTTTGTCTGTCTGTCTCAGACCCTGTATATCCATTAGCCCTGTCTGTCTCAGACCCTGTATATCCATTAGTGCTGTCTGTCTCAGAACCTGTATATAGATTAGTCCTGTCTGTCTGTCTCAGACCCTGTATATCCATTAGTGCTGTCTGTCTGTCTCAGACCCTGCATATGCATTAGTTCTGTCTGTCTCAGACCCTGTATATCCATTAGTCCTGTCTGTCTCAGACCCTGTATATCCATTAGTTCTGTCTGTCTGTCTCAGACCCTGTATATGCATTAGTCCTGTCAGTCTGTCTCAGACCCTGTATATCCATTAGTCCTGTCTGTCTCAAACCCTGTATATCCATTAGTTCTGTCTGTCTGTCTCAGACCCTGTATATGCATTAGTGCTGTCTGTCTGTCTCAGAACCTGTATATCCATTAGTTCTGTCTGTCTGTCTCAGACCCTGTATATCCATCAGTGCTGTCTGTCTCAGACCCTGTATATGCATTAGTTCTGTCTGTCTCAGACCCTGTATATGCATTTGTGCTGTCTGTCTCAGACCCTGTATATCCATTAGTTCTGTCTCAGACCCTGTATATCCGTTAGTGCTGTCTGTCTGTCTCAGACCCTGTATATGCATTAGTTCTGTCTGTCTCAGACCTGTATATGCATTAGTGTTGTCTGTCTCAAACCTGTGCCTCCCTTGCTGAGGCACTGACCAGGTCTATCACTCAATGGGGGGGACAGGCTTGACAATCCCAAATTTTAGTCCTTGGCTTTCATTAGTTTTAACAAGTCCTACTGATTGCAAACACAGGAAAAAAAGATTTGAGTAGAAGGAAAAAGTCCTATCACTGACCCAAAACAAAACACTGACGAATTTTAAGAAATATCATAAAAAGATACCCAGTTTTTCAGCTATCTTGTGCATGCACATAAAAACCATCCACATACATGCGCACACTTACACACATGCATGCATGTACACACACACACACAAACACACAGAGACACACAGAGACACACAGACACACACACACACACACACACACACCCATGCATACTCACACACACACACACACACACACACACACACACACACACACACACACAGAAAACAATATCCTCTTCTACAGGTTGGCCTGTGCACAGGAAACAATGTCTGGGAGTGAGAGCAGTGGGGACAAAAAGTCTACGTCTTCTTTCTGATGTGTTGCTAGCAATTGAGGAAACATTTTCCTTTTCTAAAACCACAGCTAAACAGCTTGCTGTCATGTTGTGCCTTTTTCTAAAACTAGAGCAAACTGTCAGTTTGTTGTCATTGTCTGCCTTTACTAAAACTGAAGCAAACTGTCAGTTTGTTGTCATTGTCTGCCTTTACTAAAACTGAAGCAAACTGTCAGTTTGTTGTCATTGTCTGCATTTACTAAAACTGAAGCAAACTGTCAGTTTGTTGTCATTGTCTGCCTTTACTAAAACTGAAGCAAACTGTCAGTTTGTTGTCATGTGTCATTCAGTGATGAAACTGTTATACCCTGCCTACCTGTACAGTTTGTTGTCATGTTGTGTCGTTCAGTGATGAAACTGTTATGCCCTGCCTACCTGTACAGACTGTTGTCATGTGTTGTTCAGTGATGAAACTGTTATGCCCTGCCTACCTGTACAGATTGTTGTCATGTGTTGTTCAGTGATGAAACTGTTATGCCCTGCCTACCTGTACAGATTGTTGTCATGTTGTGTCGTTCAGTGATGAAACTGTTATGCCCTGCCTACCTGTACAGATTATTGTCATGTGTTGTTCAGTGATGAAACTGTTGTACCCTGCCTACCTGTACAGATTGTTGTCATGTGTTGTTCAGTGATGAAACTGTTGTACCCTGCCTACCTGTACAGATTGTTGTCATGTGTTGTTCAGTGATGAAACTGTTGTACCCTGCCTACCTGTACAGATTGTTGTCATGTGTTGTTCAGTGATGAAACTGTTGTACCCTGCCTACCTGTACAGACTGTTGTCATGTGTTGTTCAGTGATGAAACTGTTGTACCCTGCCTACCTGTACAGATTGTTGTCATGTGTTGTTCAGTGATGAAACTGTTATGCCCTGCCTACCTGTACAGATTGTTGTCATGTTGTGTCGTTCAGTGATGAAACTGTTATACCCTGCCTACCTGTACAGATTGTTGTCATGTGTTGTTCAGTGATGAAACTGTTGTACCCTGCCTACCTGTACAGATTGTTATCATGTGTTGTTCAGTGATGAAACTGTTGTACCCTGCCTACCTGTACAGATTGTCATGTTCTGCCTTTTTCTAAAACTAGTGCAAACTGTCAGTTTGTTGTCATGTTCTGCTTTTTTCTAAAACTGGAGCCAACAGTCAGTTTGTTGTCATGTTGTGTCGTTCAGTGATGAAACTGTTATGCCCTGCCTACCTGTACAGATTGTTGTCATGTGTTGTTCAGTGATGAAACTGTTGTACCCTGCCTACCTGTACAGATTGTTGTCATGCTGTGTCATTCAGTGATGAAACTGTTTATGCCCTGCCTACCTGTACAGATTGTTGTCATGTGTTGTTCAGTGATGAAACTGTTGTACCCTGCCTACCTGTACAGATTGTTGTCATGCTGTGTCATTCAGTGATGAAACTGTTATACCCTGCCTACCTGTACAGATTGTTGTCATGTGTTGTTCAGTGATGAAACTGTTGTACCCTGCCTACCTGTACAGATTGTTGTCATGTGTTGTTCAGTGATGAAACTGTTGTACCCTGCCTACCTGTACAGATTGTCATGTTCTGCCTTTTTCTAAAACTAGTGCAAACTGTCCGTTTGTTGTCTGTCATGTTCTGCTTTTTTCTAAAACTGGAGCCAACAGTCAGTTTGTTGTCATGTTGTGTCGTTCAGTGATGAAACTGTTATACCCTGCCTACCAGTACAGATTGTTGTCATGTTGTGTCGTTCAGTGATGAAACTGTTATACCCTGCCTACCTGTACAGTTTGTTGTCATGTGTTGTTCAGTGATGAAACTGTTGTACCCTGCCTACCTGTACAGATTGTTGTCATGTTGTGTTGTTCAGTGATGAAACTGTTGTACCCTGTCTACATGTACAGTTTGTTGTCATGTGTCATTCAGTGATGAAACTGTTGTGCCCTGCCTACCTGTACAGATTGTTGTCATGTTGTGTCATTCAACAAGTGATGTAACTGTTGTGTCCTGCCTACCTGTACAGCTGCTGACAGACTACCCAACACGAAGTGTCCTGGCTGCAACAGATCTCTGTTTCTATTCATAATGCTTAGTTGTGAAACCCAGCAAGATAAACTTGTGAATGTTTACAAAATAAATGCATGAAAGCTAAGATAAACGTGTGAACACTAACAGTATAAACACTTAAAAGCTACTAAGAAAAATTCAAAATGAAGAATTACATCCCCACTTCCACATATATTTACCCTATACTTTCCTTTTTTGTTATTAACTGTCATTTCTGTATTTTCAAATTACTACACACTATTCCTTTATTGAAATCTGTAGTCAATACCAATGATTTTACTTTACCAAAAAAAAAGTATCTGAATCTCCAATTCTAAAAGGAAATAAATCAAATTTTAAATTGAAAAGAAATTTTATTTTAATTTAAAAACAAAAAAAGAACTCAGTTGTTAAGACAGGGGAAGCAAAAGCTACTGAACTCCTAGAATGCTACTGAACTCCGAGAACTGACATACGTTACCACAGACTGATCCATTTTCAAATCGTACTATTTCATCATTCCATCAGTAGATCTAGTCACTTCCCGGAACAACGTTATTTCACAGCACAAGCGACATACCTCCTTCAGCTGGAAAATAGACAGATGTAGAAATATACAGATAGATAAGATAAGATAATGTTGCTTATAGCCCAGCCGACCGCAAACGGCCACATCAGGGCTGTCACCACGTTAAAATCAACTCACCAGTATACAGATAGATAGACAGAAAGGTATAGATAGATAGATAGACTGATATAGCTAGATAGATAGATAGATAAATAGATAGATAGATAGATAGATAGATAGATAGATAGATATTGATACTTGCTAATCTGTAATGAACTTCAAACCACTTACACTGTTCATGGCGTGCTTTAGCTCTTTTCCGAGAAACGCCACAGATGCAGCAACATACACTCAGCAGAAGTGCAAAAGGGAAAAGAATTTTGTAGCCAAGGTTTTCATCAATGTCATCAATGTCACTGTCTACATTTTCAGTCTCATATATTTCTGCAAGAAAAATGTACAGAAGAAATTATCAAAAAGGCAATAATACTACATAAAACACACACGCACGCAAGAACCCACACACACAGACACACACACATACACATATCATTTAACACTCACTCAACTGGCACTGTTGGGCTTTTCTCCTTTTATAAGTAAGACACAGACAGAGGCCAGTACCAATCAGAAGAGCAATAATGCCAGCTATACTGTCACTCTCATGCATCTCTGCATGGAGAAGACAATATCAACATCAAACAAAAAGTGATTCACTGATCAAGAAAGATATAACAACTTACATCAAAACAATTCACATTAAGAGCACACAAAAAAAGCAGCTTGAGTACAACAGTCGCGAATTAAACTGAAACTTCTCTTTTAAACCATAATTTTCAACAATCCTAGCTCTGGCAACAAATTTCTATTTGTTTAGAAAATCTTTAGGAAAGCTCCTAAGTCATCACACAATTATGTAAAAGCTGAGATCCCTTCTGACTTAAAGCCTTAAATCCCTGAGTGATACAGTCTCATGTCCCACAATAGAATGAAAACTGAAACCCTGCAATAACTAACAAAGGATTACAACTCACAATGATTTAAAGACAAATTCCCCCACTGACACTGTACACAATAAATGCTTACATCCCATACAGAGGCTAAATCCCACATAAAAGGCTTATATCTCACACAAAGGCTTAAACCCTACACTAATACAGAGAGATTCTATCAAGTTTGAACCCACAACCCCCCATTTTCTCTATCTTGCCAGTGCCTTATGACAACTGACTGTTCCTGGCAAAGGACCATCCCAAGGTAGTCAAGGAGGTGGGGGCTCTCAAAGTGCTGTGCTAGGAGGGAGGGGTATAGAGGACCACACCAAGGTAGTCAAGGAGGTAGGGGCTCTCAGAGTGCTGTGCTAGGAGGGAGGGGTATAGAGGACCACACCAAGGTAGTCAAGGAGGTGGGGGCTCTCAGAGTGCTGTGCTAGGAGGGAGGGGTATAGAGGACCACCCCAAGGTAGTCAAGGAGGTGGGGGCTCTCAGAGTGCTGTGCTAGGAGGGAGGGGTATAGAGGACCACCCCAAGGTAGTCAAGGAGGTGGGGGCTCTCAAAGTGCTGTGCTAGGAGGGAGGGGTATACAGGACCACACCAAGGTAGTCAAGGAGGTGGGGGTTCACAGAGTACTGTGCTAGGAGGGAGGGGTATACAGGACCACACCAAGGTAGTCAAGGAGGTGGGGGCTCTCAGAGTGCTGTGCTAGGAGGGAGGGGTATAGAGGACCACACCAAGGTAGTCAAGGAGGTGGGGGCTCTCAGAGTGCTGTGTTAGGAGGGGTATACAGGACCACCCCAATGTAGTTAAGGAGGTGGGGGCTCTCAGAGTGCTGTGCTAGGAGGGGTATAGAGGACCACACCAAGGTAGTCAAGGAGGTGGGGGCTCTCAGAGTGCTGTGCTAGGAGGGGTATACAGGACCACCCCAAGGTAGTCAAGGAGGTGGGGGCTCTCAGAGTGCTGTGCTAGGAGGGAGGGGTACAGAGGACCACACCAAGGTAGTCAAGGAGGTGGGGGCTCTCAGAGTGCTGTGCTAGGAGGGAGGGTATACAGGACCACACCAAGGTAGTCAAGGAGGTGGGGGCTCTCAGAGTGCTGTGCTAGGAGGGAGGGGTATACAGGACCACACCAAGGTAGTCAAGGAGGGGGGGCTCTCAGAGTACTGTGCTAGGAGGGAGGGGTATACAGGACCACACCAAGGTAGTCAAGGAGGTGGGGGCTCTCAGAGTGCTGTGCTAGGAGGGAGGGGTATAGAGGACAACCCCAAGGTAGTCAAGGTGGGGGCTCTCAGAGTGCTGTGCTAGGAGGGAGGGGTATAGAGGACCACACCAAGGTAGTCAAGGTGGGGCTCTCAGAGTGCTGTGCTAGGAGGAGGGGGTATACAGGACCACACCAAGGTAGTCAAGGAGGTGGGGGCTCTCAGAGTGCTGTGCTAGGAGGGAGGGGTATAGAGGACAACCCCAAGGTAGTCAAGGAGGTGGGGGCTCTCAGAGTGCTGTGCTAGGAGGGAGGGGTATAGAGGACCACACCAAGGTAGTCAAGGAGGTGGGGGCTCTCAGAGTGCTGTGCTAGGAGGGAGGGGTATAGAGGACCACACCAAGGTAGTCAAGGAGGTGGGGGCTCTCAGAGTGCTGTGCTAGGAGGGAGGGGTATAGAGGACCACACAAAGGTAGTCAAGGAGGTGGGGGCTCTCAGAGTGCTGTGCTAGGAGGGAGGGGTATACAGGACCACACCAAAGTAGTCAAGGAGGTGGGGGCTCTCAGAGTACTGTGCTAGGAGGGAGGGGTATACAGGACCACCCCAAGGTAGTCAAGGAGGTGGGGCTCTCAGAGTGCTGTGCTAGGAGGGGTATACAGGACCACACCAAGGTAGTCAAGGAGGTGGGGGCTCTCAGAGTGCTGTGCTAGGAGGAAGGGGTATAGAGGACCACACCAAGGTAGTCAAGGAGGTGGGGGCTCTCAGAGTGCTGTGCTAGGAGGGGTATAGAGGACCACCCCAAGGTAGTCAAGGAGGTGGGGGCTCTCAGAGTGCTGTGCTAGGAGGGAGGGGTATAGAGGACCATCCCAAGGTAGTCAAGGAGGTGGGGGCTCTCAAAGTGCTGTGCTAGGAGGGGTATAGAGGACCACCCCAAGGTAGTCAAGGAGGTGGGGGCTCTCAGAGTGCTGTGCTAGGAGGGAGGGGTATAGAGGACCACACCAAGGTAGTCAAGGAGGTGGGGGCTCTCAGAGTGCTGTGCTAGGAGGGAGGGGTATAGAGGACCACCCCAAGGTAGTCAAGGAGGTGGGGCTCTCAGAGTGCTGTGCTAGGAGGGAGGGGTATAGAGGACCACACCAAGGTAGTCAAGGTGGGGGCTCTCAGAGTGCTGTGCTAGGAGGGAGGGCAGCCCTGGATCTCCCAAAACATGTCTGGTCAGATGATCTGCACACAGTGGGATCCCGAAAGGACATCCTCAGCATGGACTGTCAGGACCAATAGAGCTTTGCTAACCCCCCTCCCCATTTCCTCACAGGGAGGTAACAATGCTGTATGTGAGAAAACCAGTTCACACTGCTGGCCAGTATAGCCAAAGGTGGAGCCTGCTAGAAGCTGGTTGCCTTGAACTGACCACAGGTACTCTGTTGGAAGGCTGGTTGCCTTGAACTGACCACAGGTAGTCTGTTGGAAGGCTGGTTGTCTTAAACTGACCACAGGTACAGTCTGTTGGAAGGCTGGTTGCCTTGAACTGACCACAGGTACTCTGTTGGAAGGCTGGTTGCCTTGATCTGACCACAGGTAGTCTGTTCGAAGGCTGGTTGCCTTGAACTGACCATTGGTAGTCTGTTGGAAGGCTGGTTGCCTTGAACTGACCACAGGTAGTCTGTTGGATGGCTGGTTGCCTTGAACTGATCACAGGTAGTCTGTTGGAAGGCTGGTTGCCTTGAACTGACCACAGGTAGTCTGTTGGAAGGCTGGTTGCCTTGAACTGACCACAGGTCGTCTGTTGGAAGGCTGGTTGCCTTGAACTGACCACAGGTAGTCTGTTGGATGGCTGGTTGCCTTGAACTGATCACAGGTGTCTGTTGGAAGGCTGTTGCCTTGAACTGACCACGCAGTTCTGTTGGAAGGCTGGTTGCCTTGAACTGATCACAGGTAGTCTTGGAAGGCTGGTTGCCTTGAACTGACACAGGTAGTCTGTTGGAAGGCTGGTTGCCTTGAACTGACCACAGGTAAGTCTGTTGGAAGGCTGGTTGCCTTGAACTGACCACAGGTAGTCTGTTGGAAGGCTGGTTGCCTTGAACTGATCACAGGTAGTCTGTTGGAAGGCTGTTGCCTTGAACTGACACAGGTACGTCTGTTGGAAGGCTGGTTGCCTTGAACTGACCACAGGTAGTCTGTGGAAGGCTGGTTGCCTTGAACTGACCACAGGTAGTCTGTTGGAAGGCTGGTTGCCTGAACTGATCACAGGTAGTCTGTTGGAAGGCTGGTTGCCTTGAACTGATCACAGTAAGTCTGTTGGAAGGCTGGTTGCCTTGAACTGACCACAGGTACAGTCTGTTGGAAGGCTGGTTGCCTTGAACTGACCACAGGTAGTCTGTTGGAAGGCTGGTTGCCTGAACTGACCACAGGTAGTCTGTTGGAAGGCTGGTTGCCTTGAACTGACCACAGGTCAATCTGTTGGAAGGCTGGTTGCCTTGAACTGACCACAGGTAGTCTGTGGAAGGCTGGTTGCCTTGAACTGACCACAGGTACTCTGTTGGAAGGCTGGTTGCCTTGAACTGACCACAGGTAAGTCTGTTGGAAGGCTG
>JAFLJL010017522.1:7500-10392 GCA_018398815.1 Conus ventricosus | reverse complement strand
TTCAAAACAATAACACACACTTTCTCTCTCTCTCTCTCTCTCTCTCTCTCTCTCTCTCTCTCTCTCTCTCTCTCTCTCTCTCTCTCTCCCTCTCTCTCTCTCTCTCTCTCTCTCTGTATTGAGTGTTTCGATAAAAGCAGTAATTTAACAAATACTATAAGAAAATTTGAAAAAAAAAACGTGTGTATCATAATTTTTTTTCATAAAAAGAAGAAAGACAGAGAGGTAAAGTGAACACAAGATTTTTTTTTAAAGAAGGAAAGACAGAAAAGTAGAAAGAAAGATAGAAATGGGAACAAAAAGAAGGAAAATGACGAAGAAGAAAGTAAACAAGGCGGAAAAGATAAGGACTGCACTTTGTACATCATTGTCTTCATTCTAAGTGACATTCGTTGTACATAATTTTCTTCATTCTCAGTGACATTCGTTGAGTGCAGAGGACAAGCCATTACAGCTGCACGCTGAGAATACCGTTGATGGAAGGAGAAGGTGAAGGACGAGTGAAGAAATGGACAGATCTCGCTATACGAGATTTGCACGCACTACCAGCAACGACAGAGGAAAGAAAGGATTCTGGTTTTCGGTCCTCGCTGGACTATGTTTAGCTTTAGACTAGGCAATGGTTGAGTAGGCACAACAAGAGTGATATTCTTTTTTTTTTTTTTTTTGTCGTTTGCTTTTTCATTTTTTTTATCTCCACTTCAGCGTTGTCTTTCAATGCACGATTTTCATAAACGTTAATTTGTGTTTTGTTTCATTCTCGTTTTGTTCTTTTTCTTTCATTTCTCTTTTCTTGAATGTCTTTTTTTCCAGTCTCCAAGTCGGTTGTTCTTCACGTTGGTCGTATTGCACACACACACACGCACACACACACACACACACACACACACACACACACACACACACACACACACACACACACACACAGGCGCGCGCACGCACGCACGCACGCACACGCACGCACGCATGCACGCACGCACGCACGCACACACCACACACACACACACACACACACACACACACACACACACACGGACTTGCGCGCGCGGGCGCGCTTGATCCCTTTCTCCTTCTATCATTTAATGAAGATTTTTCAAGTTTTCTCTTTTGTGACATGCATTAGAGATAGAGAGAGAAAGAGAGAGAGAGAGAGGAGGAGAGAGAGAGAGAGAGAGAGAGAGAGAGAGAGAGAGAGAGAGAGACTGACAGACAGACAGACAGACAGACAGAGGCAAAGAGAACTTGATATACATAGTTAAATGGATGAATGGTGAGACGGAGAGATGGACAGGACAGATGTGCTATAGATAGACTTTCAGATTGTTCTACTGATTATACAGATTTTTTTTTCAACCAGAGATATGACCAATGTAATGAACAGCCGGCAATAAAGCTGAGGAAAAAAAAACTGACGCGAGAAAAGAGAAAGGAAAAAAAGTTTAAAAAGAAAAAGGGAAGAGAAAGAAAGAACAGGATACGTTTAGAAATGAAAGGCGCAAAAGAAGGTAAGAACGTACACAGACAGACAATGTGGATGTGAAAAACAAACAACGAAGAAATTTGGGAAAGGAACAACTGTGCTGTTCACTACTCTGCGCAGCCATTATCTCATAAGACGCTGAATACGGTCCATACGGGGCTTGACAAATGGATCGTTCACTTTCCTCTTTGGATGTTGGTATTGCGAGCAAATCTCGTTTAACGAGGTATGTCCGTTTCTTTATATGCACTTAACCTTCTCCCTATACGTTAACACCAGTATTAGCTTTAAAACTAGAATGGCTTCTTGATTGGTTTCACCTAATGTCACGTAGATCGTGAATTGTTACGACGAAAAATGCAGCTATGCCTTCGTGCATTTCTTATTCATTATCTTCTTTTCTGTCATCCTTTCTTTCCCCTCTTCGACCGACCGTTCTTACTTCTTTCCTTTTCGGGAGAAAATCTTCAGTTTCTTCTGTAATGTAAAGGAGTTGAGTGTACTTTATTTTTTCAATTTTCTTTTGCAGTTTGTCGCAAAAAAGCACTGCTTTTTTAGAGCATGCCAGCGAGTGAGCGAGCGAATGAGAGAGAGGAGAGAGGAGAGAGAGAGAGAGAGAGAGAGAGGAGAGAGAGAGAGAGAGAGAGAGAGGAGGAAAGAGAGAGAGAGAGAGAGAGAGAGAGAGAGAGAGAGAGAGAGGAGAGAGAGAGGAAGAGAGAGCGTCTTCGGTTATTAGATGGGAAGAGTAGGCTGTAAATGCAGTGGGCTGTAAATGCCTTTCAAGCCTGATAGAGTGTCATTCGTATGGTAAAGTATATTAATGATTAAACTTAACACCCCATTTCGCACACATCACACACACACACACACACACACACACACACACAACACACACACACACACACACACACACACCACACACGCACGCACGCACGCACGCACGCACGCACACGCACGTCTTTCACAACCCACGATGAACAACAGTTACGTAAAGACCTACTTAATAGGAATTCTACAATAAATACAGAAGAAGGCTATCTAGTATTTCAGTGGAATGAAAAGTCTGCCGAAAAAGTAGTAGCAACCTCTAAAATGCCCAACATATGCACCATGATTCAAGAAATCAAGGCCGACATTGTGACACAACTTGCAACAAATGAACATGACATCGACATAAATACCACTATTGAACAGATAACGAATACATTTTCAACCACAGCAAAGATGGCGCTTAGATAAAGATGGATAGAAAAAAAAGCTAGACATAGAAAGAAGAAGTGGTTTGACAGAGACTGTCATTCCCAAAGAAGAGTGATTAGATCACTACTGTACGCGGTCAACAGAAACCCCCAAAATAAACAACTCAGGCAAAAATACTTTTCACAATGTAAAATATATAAACGACCTTTAAA
>JAFLJL010017521.1:0-5000 GCA_018398815.1 Conus ventricosus | reverse complement strand
GTACTGTGGTGTGGTAAGTTGAAATATACAGTGGTGCATTGTGTTGTTCTGTACTGTGATGTACAGTGGTGTGTGTTGAACTGTACAGTGGTGCATTGTGTTGTTCTGTACTGTGGTGTACAGTGGTGTGGCGTGTTGACTGTACAGTGATGCATTGTCATTTGTGTTCTGTACTGTGGTGTACTGTGGTGTGTTGTTGAACTGTACAGTGGTGCATTGTGTTGTTCTGTACTGTGGTGTACTGTGGTATGGTTCAACTATACAGTGGTGCATTGTATTCTGTACTGTGGTGCATTGTGTTCTGTACTGTGGTGTACTGTGGTGTGGTGTGTTGTACTGTACTGTGGTGCATTGGTTGTTCTGTACTGTGGTGCATTGTGTTCTGTACTGTGGTGTACTGTGGTGTGGTGTGTTGTACTGTACTGTGGTGCATTGTGTTGTTCTGTACTGTGGTGTACTGTGGTGTGTTGTGTTGTACTGTACTGTTCTGTATTGTGTTGCTCTACACTGTGGTGCACTTTGGCCAGGTGGGTTGTAATTTACTGTTGTGTATTATATTGGTTTGTACTGTCATGTACTGTGCTATGGTGTATTGTACTGATAGTCAGTAGTGGTGTATTGTGTTGTACTGCCCTTCGGTTGTACTGCACTGAGGTGTATTGCGTTGTATTGCCCTGTGGTGTATTGTGTTGTACTGCACTGTGGTGTATTGCGTTGTACTGCCCTTTGGTGTACTGCACTGTGGTGTATTGTGTTGTACTGCCCTTTGGTGTACTGCACTGTGGTGCATAGTAATGTCCAGAAGTGTATTGTGTTGTACTGCACTGTGGTATATAGTAATGTCTAGAAGTTTATTGTGTTGCATGCCCTTTAGTGTACTGCACTATGGTGTGTTGTGTTGTACTGCCATTTGGTGTACTGCACTGTGGTGTATTGTGTTGTACTGCACTATGGTGTGTTTGTGTTGTACTGCCATTTGGTGTACTGCACTGTGGTGTATTGTGTTGTACTGCACCGTGTTGTATTGTACTGTACTGTGGTGTATTGTGTTGTACTGCACTTGGTGTGTTGTGTTGTACTGCCATTTGGTGTACTGCACTGTGGTGATTGTGTTTTACTGCACCGTGTTGTATTGTACTGTACTGTGGTGTATTGTGTTGTACTGCACTATGGTGTGTTGTGTTGTACTGCCATTTGGTGTACTGCACTGTGGTGTATTGTGTTGTACTGCACCTGTTGTATTGTACTGTACTGTGGTGTATTGTGTTGTACTGCACTATGGTGTGTTGTGTTGTACTGCCCTTTGGTGTACTTCACTGTGGTGTATTGTGTTGTACTGCAGCCCGTGTTGTATTGTACTGTACTGTGGTTTATTGTGTTGTACTGCACTGTGTTGTATTGTACTGTACTGTGGTGTATTGTGTTGTACTGTACCGTGTTGTATTGTACTGTACTGTGGTGTATTGTACTGTACTGTGGTGTATTGTGTTGTACTGCACTGTGTTGTATTGCACTGCACTGTGGTGTATTGTGTTGTACTGTACCATGTTGTATTGTACTGCACTGTGTTGTATTGTACTGTACTGTGGTGTATTGTGTTGTACTGCACTGTGTTGTTGTGACATTCATTCATAAGCTCGGGTCATTTTTCATTAAGAAAATGACGTAATCGATACATGACGTCTATTCGCTCTGCGCCTGTTTAATATTTCTATGTCCAAACGACAAAACTAATTGTTAGTTTTTGCTTTACGGCAGTACGTTTATAATTTCAAGCGTTATGTAGACTCGTATTTGTATTAATAATAAAATAATTTACAATCGTAGGGTATCGAAAACCATCGTACGGACCAATCGCAATTATCCAAGTGTCAGTGGTTTCTCCGTCCGCGCATGTGCAGTAAGTATTAACCGTTGCATCTTACGATCTTGATCAACCCGGTCGACGTGAAATTGGCTCTGCAAGAAAGGTCAAATTATTCAAAGAGCAAGAAACCTTTTGAAGGTATCAGTCGAGGCCGGACTGAAAGGGCACCACAGGGCATTAGGACGATACCCACAACTTTTACGGGGAAGGTCTGAACGAGTCTCATCGTTCCGTGGGCGAGTCTGTTAGCTGTGGGCAAAAAGGCTGTCTTGAGGTAAATAGGTCTAAATCATTTTTTCGTATAGCGCAACAAAATTTATTTCAATATAATCGCATTAAGGCACATTTACCAGTTCAATAATAATTTGTGCGCGCGATCATTTAAAATGCTCTGAATTAAATATTTCAGGTTTACCGGTCAACACGTATGATTGATCGTAGAGCTGTCATCTTCATCTGTTTGCTCTCATCATATCGTGTTGCCATGTACTAATCCATATTATGTAAATTCTATTTTTTCAGCTCACCGTTGTATGCAACCAATATTTAGAAGATATGATATTTGTGTGAATGCAGATTTATTATTTAAAGAATCGTAAACGAGTTCAAGTTATGAACGAAGCATTTTCTCGGATCTAAGTGATCTGTATAATATGAAGATTGCCGCCATTTGATTTAATCTGTTCAAGGATTAAATATGATTGTAATTCATCAAGCATTAAGCCTTGGCGAATAACTCAGTCAAGGCAGATTGGAATATTCATGTACACTTTCCTTCTTTGTTAACGAGTTATATCGCAAAGCAATTTTTGAAGGAAATCAATTGTAAATGATAGAGCAAGCTAGTGCAATTGTAAAGTGTGTCTAGAGCGTGTAATGAGTGGAATAGTGATGTGCCACTATAGTGCAAGATCTAAGACAATTGTTATCTTGCAGGTCCTTTCGTACATTTGTTTTCTTTTACGACCATCCAATTCACCTCTCCGCATCTTTATCTTCACCTTCGTCACACATCTCTATTCTGCTGCATTCTTCGTTGAGAGGAACGTGCTGGTGTGCCAACCTTATCGGAATACGGAGGTGGACTCTAAGCGTCAACGGAACTCCGGAACACCACAGGATTCCGTGAAGCTGAGTGCAAATTATTCAAACACATCCCTCCACATTCAAGCATGCTACAACACACTCAGACATTTTTCTTGTATATTTTTTTCTTGTGTATAACTATATTCTGCGTGTATTCTCCGGAAGATATTTTTTTGTAGCACAAGCGGACAGTCGATATTTGTGCTACTGCAAGAAGCGAAGAGGAGAAGGACAGTGACTTTGTTGTTATTAGTATATGTGCATGATTAATTTCTTTTGTGTGTAATTCATTTCATAGGGAACAAACGGACATCAACATTCAAAGCAACCATACGACATATTCACTGCAGATCATCATCATCTTTATTCATACTTCATTAAATTCAGTTGTTGTTATCGAAATCAAACCTCTTATTCCATCTGTAGAAAGGAAGTGAAGGGTGTGGACGAAAGCTTGACTTTCCTACTACGGTCTATCATTCTTGCCTGAGCATTCAACTATCATTTATGAATGGGGTCTTATTAAAAACGTCACATATTATATTGTACTGTACTGTGGTGTATTGTGTTGTACTGTACCGTGTTGTATTGTACTGCACTGTGTTGTATTGTACTGTACTGTAATGTATTGTGTTGTACTGCACTGTGTTGTATTGTACTGCACTGTGGTGTATTGTGTTGTACTGCACCGTGTTGTATTGTACTGTACTGTGGTGTATTGTGTTGTACTGCACTATGGTGTGTTGTGTTATACTGCCCTTTGGTGTACTGCACTGTGGTGTATTGTGTTGTACTGCACCGTGTTGTATTGTACTGTACTGTGGTGTATTGTGTTGTACTGCACTGTGTTGTATTGTACTGTACTGTGGTGTATTGTGTTGTACTGTACCGTGTTGTATTGTACTGTACTGTGGTGTATTGTGTTGTACTGCACTGTGTTGTATTGTACTGTACTGTGGTGTATTGTGTTGTACTGTACTGTGTTGTACTGTACTGTGGTGTATTGTGTTGTACTGCACTGTGTTGTATTGTACTGCACTGTGGCGTATTGTGTTGTACTGCACTGTGTTGTTTTGTACTGTACTGTGGTGTATTGTGTTGTACTGTACTGTGTTGTACTGTACTGTTGTGTATTGTGTTGTACTGTACTGTGTTGTATTGTACTGTACTGTGGTGTATTGTGTTGTACTGTACTGGGTTGTATTGTACTGTACTGTGGTGTATTGTGTTGTACTGCACTGTGTTGTATTGTACTGTACTGTGGTGTAGCATATTGTACTGCACTGTGGTGTGATGTGGTATACTGCACTGTGGTGTATTGTGTTGTACTGCACTGTGTTGTAATGTTCTGTACTGTGGTGTAGTATATTGTACTGCACTGTGGTGTGATGTGTTGTACTGCACTGTGGTGTATTGTGTTGGACTGTACTGTGACGTGTGTACTGTACTGTGGTGTACTGTGTTGTACTGCACTGTGGTGCATTTGTGTGTACTGCCCTGTGGTGTATTATGGTGTACTGCACTGTGGTGTATTTTGTTGTACTGGACTGTTGTGTGTTGTACTCCATTGTGGTGCATTGTGTTGTACTGTACTGTGTTGTGTTGTGTTGTAGTGCACTGTGGTGTGTTGTACTGTACTGTGGCGTATTGTGTTGTACTGCCCTGTGGTGCATTGTGTTGTACTGTACTGTGGTGTATTGTGTTCTACTGTACTGTGTTGTGTTGTGTTGTAGTGCACTGTGGTGTGTTGTACTGTACTGTGGCGTATTGTGTTGTACTGTAGTGTGGTGTATTGTGTTGTACTGTTCTATGGTGTTTTGTGTTGTACTGCACTGTTGTGTTTTGTGTTGTACTGTAGTGTGGTGTATTGTGTTGTATTGTACTGTGGTGCATTGTGTTGTACTGCATTGTGGTGTTTTGTGTTGTACTGAACTGTGGTGTATTGTGTTGTATTGTACTGTAGTGTATTGTGTTATGCTACACTGTGGTTTGTTGTACTGCACTGTGGTGCATTGTGTTGTACTGCACTGTAGTGTATTGTGTTGTA
>JAFLJL010017519.1:0-11241 GCA_018398815.1 Conus ventricosus | reverse complement strand
GTGGGACTACCAGTCTTTCAACAACATCTCCTGGCAGCACTGCTCTGTGGGACTACCAGTCTTTCAACAACATCTCCTGGCAGCACTACCCTGCTGCTCTGTGGGACCCACCAGTCAAGTTGATCATCTCTGCACAATGACCCAAAAGACTTGTTCCTGAAAAACAATGAGGGAAAGATTTTTTTTTCCCTGCGTACGCAGACTGATACTCCTGCGGACACTCCCTGTATAGACAGGAAAGGATTATTTGGCGTCATATACTTTACCATGTCAGACCATAGCATTCCACGGCAGTTAGTTAGCTCTGCAGGCCGAGATTTTTTGTGGCTTATGCAGTAATAAGACCATCACGTGACACCCACACTACTTCCGCCAGGGAAGAAACCAGTGTAAACTTCCTGTTCCTCATTCAACCTCGGCCTCCTGCCTAACAAGGACAGGTTTTTGCTCTGTCTCGCCTATACTTCTGTTTTTTTTGTAGAGATTGCTTGTGTGCTTGCCTTCTTTACTTGCTCTGTTGTGGCTTACGTTAGACCATGGGTACCTTTGCCACGTGAGGCTTATGGATGGCATTTTATTTCATTTTATTCACGCTCTAGGCGTGACGGCTCGCGACTTTTCTTCACCCCATTGTTCTCCATTCGTCCCTTACTCGCCGGGTTTGGGAACGCGTCACCCTTGTAGTAATGCGTCAGCCACTCTCTCGTTATTTTCTTCCCCATTTCCACCGATTTCCATCGATCTCGGCGCGTTGTTTATTCCCAATAGCCATCTCGGTCATTCACATCGACGATCGATCTTCGTCGGTCGCGGCGTGTTCCTGTCTTTACAAGCGGATGGGTAGGGAGAGTGGCACTAGTTCAACCTCGACACTCCCCCTCCATCTCGGGCTGTCCCCTTTTGAGAACCCTCATACCTCGGGAGTGCGGGACGCACAGTGAGCGACGGGCAGGCTCCCCTCCCCCGCTTCCAACCCCAGGTCTCGCACCAACTTGTTCTCCTGCCCGCGGTCAACACTTCGGTGCCTTGTTATGTCAACAGAAAGGGGTGGGGGAAGGGGGCTCGCTCCCTCAGCCTCTCCCTCCTTTCCCCTGCTTCCAACTCCAAGTCTCGCACCGACTTGTTCTCCTGCCCACGGACAACACTTCGGTGCCTTGTTGTGTCAACAACAACAAAAAAAGGGGGTGGGAGAAGGGGGCTCGCTCCTTCAGCTTCTCCCCCCGAATAGAGGCCCCTCTCCACTGTTGCCGTGCGGGGATTCACCCTCTGCGCGACACACATAGCGGGGTTCCTCCTCCTCACTGAGTGAAGGGACCCTCAGCAGGCTAACCCTCAGCCCAGTGGAGAACAGCGTTCAGGCCCAGAGTCGCTCACCCTCCCTGGTCTGGCCTCATAACATACGCCTTCCCTCCATTCCCAATCCCCCACAGGGTGAGCCCTTTTCCAAGGGGAGAGATGGCCTCCTGGGCTCATCTCTTTTCCTCCATCTGGCCTTCTATCTCTCCTATCTTCTTCGTTAGGCTCTCAGCTGGCTCCATTCGGAGCTACTGGGAACCTGCGCCCCAGGCGCTCCTCCCAGTCCTCTCTAGATGCTTCAAAGATGGGCAGATCGGCCTACGCCCAGGCATATAAGGATCTCCCCGTCTTATCTCCCCGGGCCCATGAGGGCAGGGCGCTGGCCACTTCCACAGCGATTCAGCGCTCTGTCCTCTTGCACCACATCCTCGAGGCAGTCTACTGGCATCCGGAAAATCCCTTCATAAGCCTTTATTTTAGGGGTGTCCGCATGACCAGGGCTGATGGTTCTAGGGACTTCTTTTGCGGCTAACGCAGCCATATCTATTCCTCTGCTAACCCCAAGAACCATTAGGGCACTAAGCCCTCCTCCGATTCCTTTGAATTCTGCCATGGTCTGACATGGTAAAGTATATGACGCCAAAATGGGGAGTTTGTATTATACTCCCTGTTTGGCTAGTATACTTACCATGTCAGACTCTAATGCCCACCCTACCTTCCCCGCTAGCGCTATGGTTCTCGGGGTTACCTTGCGCATAGGCCTCGTTGAATGAGGAACAGGAAGTTTACACACCGGTTTCTTCCCTGGCGGAAGTAGTGTGGATGTCACGTGATGGTCTTATTACTGCATTAGCCACAAAAAATCTCGGCCTGCAGAGCTAACTGCCGTGGAATGCTATGGTCTGACATGGTAAGTATACTAGCCAAACAGGGAGTATAATACAAACTCCCCATATCCCATCTACCGAACAAAGGGAGTGGAGTTTTGTGTGTATGACCGGTTTTTGTCCCACTATTAAGGCAGCCATACTCCAACTTCAGGGAAGGAGGGAAGATAATGCCTGTCTTTTCATTGCAAATACAGTTATCTTTTCTCAGTTTTTGGGTCAAGTATCCTCTAATACTCCCAAGGCAGTTCTGGCCTCCATACTCCCTTGTTGAATGCTAAAGAAAATGATGATGAATCAAGGTTTGATAAAACAACGGATGTTGCCAGACTCTCAAAATGACAGAAATAAAAACAAAGAAAAATGTCAGAAATTAGTCGGGTGTCTGAACAAAGCGAGAAACAGTCCAGACATTCAAAGAAATTACCACACAGCTAGCTCTGAATACACCCAAAGAGAGTGACACTCAAGTTCAGACGCTCTACTGAACACCACAAAAGTGAACTGGCAATATTGCAGTGTCTCTACTGAACACCACAAAAGTGAACTGGCAATATTGCCGTGTCTCTACTGAACACAAAGTGAACTGGCAATATTGCCGTGTCTCTACTGAACACAAAGTGAACTGGCAATATTGCCGTGTCTCTACTGAACACCACAAAAGTGAACTGGCAATATTGCAGTGTCTCCTTTGGCAGGTTGCTTCATGACCTGATGCTGACTGCTCCGTGTGGAGCGACAAAAGAAGCTGAACAGGGTTGTGTAGGCTGAGCAGCACGGGTGCAATGTGAATGTGGGGGCATAGCCTATGAAACAGCAACACCAATGCTGTAGCCTATGAAACAGCAACACCAATGCTGTAGTCTATGAAACAGCAAACACCAATGCTGTAGCCTATGAAACAGCAACACCAATGCTGTAACTGCCAACTGTTAGTTTCATAGCCTCTGAAACAGCAACACCAATGCTGTAGCCTATGAAACAGAAACCCACCAATGCTGCCACTGCCAACTATCATTTCATTCATTTATGCCCTCGCTCCCGGTAGAGCATAGGCCATCAACAACCCTTCGCCATCGCACTCTGTTCTGGGCTGCTCTGGTCATTCCAGTCCAGTTGGTCCCTTGTTGTTTCAACTCCGCCTCAGTGTCTCGCCTCCAGCTGTTGCGAGGCCGGCCTCTCTTCCTCTTACCCTGCGGGTTCCAGGTCAGGGCTTTGGCGTGTGGTGCTGGATGCTGGCTTCCTGAGGTGTGTCCGATCCAGCCCCACTTCCTTCGCAGTATCTGCTTGGCCACTGGTTCCTGTCCCGCACGCTCCCACAGATCTTCGTTCGGACCTTGTCCTGCCATCGGATTTTGTAGATGCGCCTCAGACAGGTGTTGAAGAATGTCTGAATCTTTTGTTGCATCGTCTGTGTTGTTCGCCACGTCTTGCATCCGTAGAGCAGAACTGATTTCACATTGGAGTTGAAGATGTGGAGTTTGGTTCTTATGCTGATTCCTCCAGATGCCCAGATGTTCTTGAGCATGACGAAAGCTGCTCTTGCCTTGCCGATTCTGGCTGTGACGTCTCGGTCCGTGCCTCCCTGTTGGTCAACCACGCTTCCCAGGTAGACGAAAGACTCCACCTCCCTGATGGGCTCTCCATCGACTGTGACTGTGTGTTGGCAGTGGTGTTGATTTTCATCAGCTCGGTCTTCTTCCTGTTAATCTTGAGCCCTGTCCCGGCTGATGTGGTCTCCAAGCGAGTGGTCTTGTCCTGCATCTGACTGTGGCTGTGTGACAGGAGCGCAAGGTCGTCAGCGAAGTCAAGGTCGTCGAGCTGCGTCCAGAGTGTCCACTGTATACCGTTGTTTCTGCCTGTTGTAGTGGTCTTCATGATCCAGTCAATGACCAGGAGGAAGAGGAACGGTGACAGCAGGCAATCCCTGCCGAACTCCGGTCTTCACCTCGAAACTTTCGGACAGGTGGCCGGCGTGGGCAATCCTGCAGTTCATGTCCTGGTAGGTGCACCGGATGAGGAGATGATCTTCTCGGGACTCCGTAATGCCTCAGCAGCTTCCACAGCATCTCTCTGTCCACACTGTCGAAAGCCTTCTCATAATCTATGAAGTTGATGTAAAGGGGGAGTTCCACTCCAGCGACTGCTCCACGATGATGCGCAGGCTGGCGATCTGGTCACACATGATTTGTTCTGACGGAAGCCTGCCTGCTGGTCTCGGAGCTTGGGGTCGACAGCCTCCTTTCATTCTCTCCAGTAGAACCCTGTTGAGAACCTTGCCTGGCGTTGACAGGAGCATGATCCCTCGGTAGTTGTTGCAGTCCCTGAGGTCTCCTATTCTTCGGCAGCTTGATGACGATTCCTTCTTTCCACTGAGCCGGTACCTCCTCCTTCTCCAGATCTTGCTGAAGAGGCTGTATAGCATGTTGACAGCTGTCTCTATGTCTGCTTTGATGGCTTCTGTTGGTATCTCATCCGGCCCTGCAGCCTTCCCATTTTTCAGAGTCATGATGGCCTTCTTGATCTCTGCCTTTGAGGTTTGTCACAAGCTGATGGGCAGGTCTGTCTCTGCGGGTGGGATGTCGGGTGGTGCGTCAGGGGCGGGCGTTCAGCAGCTCCCTGAAGTGTTCTGCCCATCGTTTCAGCTGTTCCTCGGTTGTTGTCAGTGGGTTTCCGTTCTTTCCTTCACGGGCTTGTCTGTCTGCTGGAACTTACCCGTCAGCTTCTTGGTCACCAGGTACAGGTCCTTCAGATTCCCCTGTCCGGCTGCTGCCTCTGCTTGGCTGGCCAGGTCGTCAAAGTAGTCCCTCTTGTCCTTCTTGATGCTCTCTTTACTTCTCCGTTCGCTGCTGTGTGCTCTTCCTGTGCCTTTGCCCTAGCTGCTCTTGTTCAGCTCGTGTTCAGTGTAGCTTTCATCTCTCTCCTTGTTTCCAACTTGTGGATGGTGTCGGCAGAGATCCATTCTTTGTGCTGGGCCTTCTTCTTGCCAAGGATCTCTTCACATGTGTCATGCCAGAGCTTCTTGCAGTGTTCCCACTGTGTCTCGATGTCCGTCTCACTGTCTTCTATCAGCTCTTGTAGCGCTGGAACCTGTTGGAAAGCTGATCTGGAATGCTGCTTGTGTGTCCCTGTTCCGGAGCAGTCCGACATTGTACCTTGTACGTGTGTTGTTGGTGTTGGTGAATCTCTTGAGGCGAAGTCTCACTGTTGTTAAAAGAAGGTGGTGGTCTGATGACACGTCAGCACCTCTCATCACTCGTACATCCCGCCATGATCTCCTGAATTTGCGGCTAATGCAGATGTGGTCAATCTGGTTCTCCGTGACATGGTTCGGGGATCTCCATGTGGCCTTGTGGATGCGTTTGTGTGGGAAGATGCTTCCTCCTATCACCAGCTGGTTCAGGGCGCACAGGTCTGCAAAACGCTCACCATTCTCGTTCATCTGTCCCAGTCCATGTGTCCCCATGATGTCCTCGTAGCCTGTGTTGTCCCTTCCGATCTTGGCGTTAAAATCTCCCATCAGTATGGTTATGTCCTTTGCTCCTCTTTTGTCTATCACTGTCTGTAGTTGCTGGTAGAAGTCATCTTTCTTCTCTTCTTCCGCATCATTGGTGGGAGCATAGCACTGGATGATGTTCAGCCTGATGTCATTCTTCTTCGGGTAAACTTGGCTGTGATGATGCGGGAGTTGACAGGTTCCCATCCGATGAGTGCCCTTGTGCCTCCGGTGCCAGCATCAGGGCCACACCCTCAGTGTGGGGGGCTCCATCCTCTGTGTGTCCTGAGTACAGCAGATGAAAGTCTCAGCTGTCCTGATTGTAGCCACCTTGTCTCACTCAGTCCTAGCACTCCGATCTTGTAGTTTTTCATCTCTCTCGCAACTTGGATGGTTTTTCCTGTTTCAAACATCGTCCTGATGTTCCATGTGGCTACTTTCGTTGTTGTCCTGGGTGTTAGAAGGGGAGTCGGCCTTGCAGCTTCCTTTCAGCTTTCACTGCACTGCGTCATAAGTCTCCGGGATGGAGACCCTTCATTGCCCAGGTGAATGCTTTGGTTCATTGTCGTCGATGCTTCTGTAACTCGTCTTTTTTTACAGGCAGGGTTGTTAGCCCTACGCAAACCCCTTTATCCTCGGGGCGAGGTGGTCCTGCCTTAGTCGTCCTCTTACGACATGCATGGCAGGGCAGTGGGTCTATTCTATGCCCAACCCACAGGGCAAAACTATCAGTTTCATAGCCTCTGAAACAGCAACACCAATGCTGCCACTGCCAACTATCAGTTTCATAGCCTATGAAACAGCAACACCAATGCTGCCACTGCCAACTATCAGTTTCATAGCCTCTGAAACAGCAACACCAATGCTGTAGCCTATGAAACAGCAACACCAATGCTGCCACTGCCGACTATCAGTTTCATAGCCTATGAAACAGCAACACCAATGCTGTAGCCTATGAAACAGCAACACCAATGTTGTCACTGCCAACTATCAGTTTCATAGCCTATGAAACAGCAACACCAATGCTGTAGCCTATGGAACAGCAACACCAATGCTGTAGCCTATGAAACAGCAACACCAATGCTGTAGCCTATGAAACAGCAACACCAATGCTGTAGCCTATGAAACAGCAACACCTATGCTGTAGCCTATGAAACAGCAACACCAATGCTGTAGCCTATGAAACAGCAACACCAATGCGTACCTGCCAACTATTAGTTTCATAGCCTATGAAACAGCAACACCAATGCTGTAGCCTATGAAACAGCAACACCAATGCTGTAGCCTATGAAACAGCAACACCCGTGCTGTAGCCTATGAAACAGCAACACCAATGCTGTGAAACAGCAACACCAATGCTGTATCTGCCAACTGTTAGTTTCATAGCCTATGAAACGGCAACACCAATGCTGTAGCCTATGAAACAGCAACACCAATGCTGTAGCCTATGAAACAGCAACACCAATGCTGTAGCCTATGAAACAGCAACACCAATGCTGTAGCCTATGAAACAGCAACACCTATGCTGCCACTGCCAACTGTTAGTTTCATAGCCTCTGAAACAGCAACATCAATGCTGTAGCCTATGAAACAGCAAACACCAATGCTGTAGCCTATGAAACAGCAACACCAATGCTGTGAAACAGCAACACCAATGCTGTATCTGCCAACTGTTAGTTTCATAGCCTATGAAACAGCAACACCAATGCTGTAGCCTATGAAACAGCAACACCAATGCTGTGAAACAGCAACACCAATGCTGTATCTGCCAACTGTTAGTTTCATAGCCTATGAAACGGCAACACCAATGCTGTAGCCTATGAAACAGCAACACCAATGCTGTAGCCTATGAAACAGCAACACCAATGCTGAGCCTATGAAACAGCAACACCAATGCTGTAGCCTATGAAACAGCAACACCCAAAGCTGTAACTGCCAACTGTTAGTTTCATAGCCTCTGAAACAGCAACACCAATGCTGTAGCCTATGAAACAGCAACACCAATGCTGTAACCTATGAAACAGCAACACCAATGCTGTAACTGCCAACCATTAGTTTCATAGCCTCTGAAACAGCAACACCAATGCTGTAGCCTATGAAACAGCAACACCAATGCTGTAACCTATGAAACAGCAACACCAATGCTGTCACTGCCAACTATTAGTTTCATAGCCTATGAAACGGCAACACCAATGCTGTCACTGCCAACTATCAGTTTCATAGCCTATGAAACAGCAACACCAATGCTGTCACTGCCAACTATTAGTTTCATAGCCTGTGAAACAGCAACACCAATGCTGTCACTGCCAACTATTAGTTTCATAGCCTATGAAACAGCAACACCAATGCTGTAAACCTATGAAACAGCAACACCAATGCTGTCACTGCCAACTATTAGTTTCATAGCCTCTGAAACAGCAACAACCAATGCTGTAGCCTATGAAACAGCAACACCAATGCTGCCACTGCCAACTATCAGTTTCATAGCCTCTGAAACAGCAACACCAATGCTGTAGCCTATGAAACAGCAACACCAATGCTGTCACTGCCAACTGTTAAGTTTCAAAGTCGAGGGACTACAGGCTAGGAGGCAGATGACTATCAGTACCGTTTTGTAATGTTTACTTATTTCAATTTTTACATCTCAACATTAAATCGCTATTTCTTTATCATGTTGATTATTCTGAACAAAAAAGAGGAAAAGAGAAAAACATACATGAAATGGATTTGGAAATGGGTTGTTGATATTCCTCATGCTCTAATATGAGTACAGTGTTCTATATACATCTAGACAGGTCTACTTCTGTTCAGCGCAACAGAACTGTGTCAATTGATGACTTTCACTCAACCTTATGATCTCAGAAGGGAGGCAATCTTTGCCAATCCCCTCTCCTCCACCCCTCCAGGATGACTGATCTTGCTTTCCAAATCTTGGCAGCTGTGCAGTAACAACAACAGCCCACAGACTCTCCATGTGATCAGGTCACTGAGTGCAGTCACTGAGTGCAGAGTCACTGAGTGCAGAGTCACTGAGTGCAGAGTCACTGAGTGCAGAGTCACTGAGTGCAGACAGGAGACCCTCACCTTGTTTCCCAGCAGACCTCACCTTGTTTCCCAGCAGACCCTCACCTTGTTTCCAGCAGACCCTCACCTTGTTTCCCAGCAGCAGGCAGGGCACAGCCCACAGACTCTCCATGTGATCAGGTCACTGAGTGCAGACAGCAGACCCTCACCTTGTTTCCCAGCAGACCCTCACCTTGTTTCCCAGCAGACCCTCACCTTGTTTCCCAGCAGACCCTCACCTTGTTTCCCAGCAGCAGGCAGGGCACAGCCCACAGACTCTCCATGTGATCAGGTCACTGAGTGCAGACAGCAGACCCTCACCTTGTTTCCCAGCAGACCCTCACCTTGTTTCCCAGCAGACCCTCACCTTGTTTCCCAGCAGACCCTCACCTTGTTTCCCAGCAGCAGGCAGGGCACAGCCCACAGACTCTCCATGTGATCAGGTCACTGAGTGCAAACAGCAGACCCTCACCTTGTTTCCCAGCAGACCCTCACCTTGTTTCCCAGCAGCAGGCAGGGCACAGTCCACAGACTCTCCATGTGATCAGGTCACTGAGTGCAGACAGCAGACCCTCACCTTGTTTCCCAGCAGACCTCACCTTGTTTCCCAGCAGACCCTCACCTTGTTTCCCAGCAGACCCTCACCTTGTTTCCCAGCAGCAGGCAGGGCACAGCCCATAGACTCTCCATGTGATCAGGTCACTGAGTGCAAACAGCAGACCCTCACCTTGTTTCCCAGCAGCAGACCCTCATCTTGTTTTCCCAGCAGCAGACCCTCACCTTGTTTCCCAGCAGACCCTCACCTTGTTTCCCAGCAGCAGGCAGCAGACCCTCACCTTATTTCCCAGCAGCAGACCCTCATCTTGTTTCCCAGCAGCACACCCTCACCTTGTTTCCCAGCAGCAGGCAGCAGACCCTCACCTTGTTTCCCAGCAGCAGACCCTCATCTTGTTTCCCAGCAGCAGACACTCACCTTGTTTCCCAGCAGCAGGCAGCAGACCCTCACCTTGTTTCCCAGCAGACCCTCACCTTGTTTCCCAGCAGCAGACCCTCATCTTGTTTCCCAGCAGCAGACCCTCACCTTGTTTCCCAGCAGCACACCCTCACCTTGTTTCCCAGCAGACCCTCACCTTGTTTCCCAGCAGCACACCCTCACCTTGTTTCCCAGCAGACCCTCACCTTGTTTCCCAGCAGCAGACCCTCACCTGTTTCCCAGCAGCAGACCCTCACCTTGTTTCCCAGCAGCAGACCCTCACCTTGTTTCCCAGCAGACCCTCATCTTGTTTCCCAGCAGCAGACCCTCACCTTGTTTCCCAGCAGCACACCCTCACCTTGTTTCCCAGCAGACCCTCACCTTGTTTCCCAGCAGCAGACCCTCACCTTGTTTCCCAGCAGACCCTCACCTTGTTTCCCAGCAGCAGACCTTCACCTTGTTTCCCAGCAGCAGACCCTAAACTTGTTTCCCAGCAGCAGACCCTCACCTTGTTTCCCAGCAGACCCTCACCTTTTTTCCCAGCAGCAGACCCTCACCTTGTTTCCCAGCAACCCTCACCTGTTTCCCAGCAGACCCTCACCTTGTTTCCCAGCAGCAGACCCTCACCTTTTTCCCAGCAACCCTCACCTTGTTTCCCAGCACAGCAGCAGACCCTCACCTTGTTTCCCAGCAGACCCTCACCTTTTTTCCCAGCAGCACAGCGACCCTCCCCTTTGTTTCCCAGCAACCCTCACCTTGTTTCCCAGCAGCAGGCAGGGCACCATAGGAGCCGTCGGCCAGCTGACACTTGCTGTCCAGGCCTTCTTCCACCGCACGGCATTCTGGAACGTGTTCTTCGGGGTCAGATCAAACATGATGATGCAGGCGTGGCGCTTGTAGTAACACCCGCGTCATCGACGTAAATCGTTCTTGGCCTGCCACAATCCCCGCCCAGACGTCCACACAAGGCGGGTCAATTATATGCATTTTTTTTTCTTTTTTAACTAAAAATGAGTTCATGCATTTGCCCATTTAGATACAACATGGCTAAAAAGCATCGTAAATTGTACAAGATTTGCGGTTTTAAAATTGTCAATTCCTAAATTTTTGGGTGGAAAAAGGTCTAGAACTTTAAAACAGCTGAAAAGAAGTTAGGGATTTGGGGCTTTTTTCTTCAAGGAATTAAAAAACTGTGCAGAATGCAGCCAAGAAGATCATTTGCCTGCAACCCCTGCAGTGGAAGGTATGCTGTCATTCTATGCTGTCATTCTCGCTGTCACTCTATGCTGTCATTCTATGCTGTCATTCTATGATGCACTCTATGCTGCATTTCATGCTGTCATCTATGCCGTCATTCTATGCCGTAAATCTATGCCGCTTCTCTATGCTGTCATTCTATGCTGTCACTCTATGCTTTCACACTATGCTGTCATTCTATGCCGTCATTCTATGCCGTCATTCTATCCGTCATTCTATGCCGTCACTCTATGCTGTCACTCTATGCTGTCATTCTATGCTGTCATTCT
>JAFLJL010017518.1:24622-37754 GCA_018398815.1 Conus ventricosus | reverse complement strand
TATGTGAAAAACGATCAAGGGCAACTTGTTCAGCTTACAAATGAACGAAACCATCAAAGTTTTTAGCCGAGAGTACAATTAAACAAAGACTCAGTGTGAGCGTACAAAATCGTCTTGGCATTTCTAAACCAAAATTAAATAGGGATGCAGTTGCTAAACTTTAAAACACACTACAGGAACTCCCAACAGCTAACCAAATACAAAACATGGAACTTAAAGCATTAAATCAATCAGCAGGTGAATTAATAAATGTAATAGAAGCAGAAACCAGTTTTTCAGAAGAAACAGCATTAAAAACTATACACGACCCCCGCTACCCATGCGAGAAATAGTGCCCTTGATCATGCTTTGAGAAGCATCAGGGCGAATTAACAAACAATTTAGCAAAACTGGGTGAACTAGATGAGCATATAAAAGAGAAAAGAAAAACTCGTTGAGGCTGATGACGCCAACTAGGGCATGATGTTTAAAGAAAGAATAACCCAAAGACTAAAAGATCTTAAACAAGAAAGATCAGCAAGACTAGAAGTGTTGTCTACTAACCGTGAACAATTACGAACTCAAGTGAGCAGAATAAGAGAAACTATCCAAAGAACTTTATATGAAAACACAACGCTAGCAGAACGAATACGAACACTGTTTAGAGAGCAAGGAGTCACATTAGCAAGCGTTATAACGGCCTTAGGATTTGCAATAAGTACACTGGTGATGGCTATTACAGGCGGCGGTGGTCAAAGCCCAGTGCCTCCACCGCCATCGCCTCCATCACCACCTGATAAATCATGGGTAAAAAAACAGCTTGATCATCTTGCGGGTTTATTAAAAAATTAGCCAGTAAAGCCATGGACGCTTTACCGGGTATATTAGGGGGTGTTGTTAGCTGGCTTTTGTCTACTGCAAGCAAAGTAGTTGGCTTTATGGCCGAGCACTTATGGTCATTAGTTCTCTTAATAGTTGGGTTAATTTTTAGTAAAATAAAGAAGGAGTAATCCTAGGCCATTTAATCCAAAACAAGTGCTGTCTTTTCATATCATGGTCATTATTTTTTTTTTCTTCGTGTTCTTCAACGGCCTTCGGGCTTTGGGCACGGGGATTGGATGACTTATTCTTTGGGGGTCAACTTGTTTGTTTACTGCTTGCAATATTACTGGCTCAGATTTATTTCGTTTTTTCCAACTTTCGGTTCATTGCCTGCCACAAGGATTTCATTATTGTAGTTTATTTATGAACCTATCGGAGTCTGATCAGAAGGCAGCATGTATAAACTGTGCCAACAGCAAGTCGACTTGCGATCTTGCAATTGTAAAACATTTTGGGATCTTTTTATACTTGAAAGGAAACAACTGAAATTAATGCGTCCTCTAAATTTGCTAAGAATTGTTTTTTGGGGCATCTAAACCAGTAGAAGGATCTGTTAATGTTCGATCTCGTTTTGTCTTGCGAACCGACAAACACCAAACATAATAAGACAGAGTCTTTATTTTCTTCTATCCTGCTTTAGAGTAGGCCCGTAGAAGTGTCTATATAAATGTTGTCCATGCTGTTTTAATGCTCTTGCTCTAAAAGGACCCAGTGAACAGCTGTCCCAGAAGAAAGATGTGTAAGAGGATTCCAGCAGAGTTTTATACGTTCGTCACGCCCCCAAAAGTTAAATAAGGTGCCTAGACTACAAGATTAAGATCCAACGTTTGTCTAAAGTCTGGCGTGGACCTTAATATGGAACTCGTTTACAGATCTTTCAAACGCCTTCATGTCGATTCCTGTTCGGAATGCATTAAAAACGGTTTGTCATTTGGTATTGGCGCTTTGCAAGTTCAGACAATAATATGCCTGAATGTAATAATATGAAATCTATACACTGACCTCACTAAAGGATCAGATGAGAGTAAGTGAGCACAATACAACACTCCAGCACCCAGTTGATGCCACTAAAACACAGCAAAGTTTAACTGGTTCTGGTAAAACGGCATCGGATGACGAAACACACTTGGGATGTTAGTCGGTTTTGAATAGGGAGCGTGAAATAGCTCTGTTCATTGGAGTACTAACCTTTACTTGAAAGTGTCAGACTGAGTCCACAAAATGTCAAAGTTTCATTGTTATATTTTTAAAAGAATGTAGTGCGCCCAACAGAATATTTTGCACAGGATATTTAAATGCACTCATGTTTTATGTCGTTTAAAAAAGTTGGTACAGAACAACTCAAGACCGTCCTCGTTTTTAGGAACATGCTATTGATAACAATTGCGGAACCAGAATGGTTGCCTCATGAATTATTTTTACAAAGTTGTAATGTGTTACACTATAAGTGAAATCGAAGAAGAATAATAAATTGAAAAATATGAAATACAAGGAAAATAGTTTGGCCAGTTAACCATACATGTGGTTAAGTTACGGGTTAGCTCACTAAAAGAAGCCAAATGGGGGGGGGGGTGAACTTTGACATATCCTCCAACTTAACAATGCGAATCTGAAAACAATGTGACCTTCAAACCTAAGAAGAAGAAGTATTACACATATATTTTGATGGAGACTACTACAAATGTAGCTTTACAACTGCCAATCGACCCATTCATAGTGTTAATACAAACAAAACTACTTATAGGGTAATCCGCTCGATCTTGCATTACATTCATTACTTCTATGGTTCATTGGATGAGCGGAGTCCATGATGAAAACGTATATGATGGAAGGCCCGCAACTGTTTTAAGAGCTCTACCAGGCGTAAAGCTTCATATTGCGATATGAAATTATACAATTCCCTAAGGTACAAGTTTAAAAAGTAGTCTGGGGGGAGGTCGGACCATTAATATAAAAATCGCAGACAAAGCAGGAAAAGTCGTGAAATTGATAACCACACATTTTGTAGAAATAAAATAAAGACTTGTACTAAAACAGTCGCGTGGAACCAGAAGAGTCAGGGCTATATTAGCGCCTGAGAGTTATAACATTAGATTAAAAGACATAGCAGACGTTGAGAACTTTACAACAGAAGGGTAAATAGGCGCTTTGTATGGTTTTGGATACAGCAAAGATGGTTAATGATAAATGTAAAGATTGGCGACAGCATAAAGTTTCCTAAACTTTAAACAACGCGTAATGTAAAACAAATGATGTAGCCATTATGATATAAAATAGTTCGAAAACCTAACAGCAACAAATGGCACTTTGAACACATTTAGAATGGACCTAAAATTTGAATTCATAAGCCCATTTACATTCTTTGACGCCGTCAAAAAAAATTTCAGAAAAGCACTCAACTCAGGCCTTTTACATATAGCCTTACAACCGGAGACAAATAGTCGAAAGAATCGAAATAAAACCGTTTTTGGGAGCTTACTGTACATCCTCCACAGAAAGGAATCATTTTTTGAAAGATGCTTCTACAAAATTACAGTTCATTCCACAATGAAATAGATACCGTTCACAAATGTATTTGAAATTACTGTCTTAAAAATGAGGAAGGAGGGGTGGTGGGGCGTTAGAGACGTCCTTTTAAAAGAATTACTAATTAGCTGGCACTATCTTAGACTGAAAAACTTAAAGTACTGTCGTCGTTCTTACAACGGTGGGGAATTAAGTCATACAACCAGTGACAAAATCAATATTAGTCTAAATAGAAGCAATCTCAGAGAACTGACTTGGATTGATCTTACACATTTAGATCTTATAGGATTTTATTATACTGAACAACTTTTGACAGAAAGTATAATAAAAACAATAACTGGATTAGATTAAATTCTGTTATAAAACTATGGAGCAGTTAAACTTCATGATAAAAAGCCTCATTGTTCATTGATTTGTGGACAGACTGGTTGTGGAAAAACAATATTTGTCCTAGGCCTATTACAAACAGTTTATCGCTATAATTTTGATCATATTGTGATTTTCTGTCCAACACTTAAATGAACAAAGCATATCATGATAGAAGGTTTATATGGACAGATGATGACATATATTTAGTTGATCCTTGCAATAAACTGAGTGAGTGTTTAGAACACTTTTATAGACTGTTTGAAGGAACGCAGACACTATTTATTATAGATGACTGTTCGGCAGAAAGAGACATAGTTAAAAAAAGAAACACTTTGTCAAACTGGCTTTCAGTGGAAGACATGCTGGAATAAGTGTGTGGATTTTATGTCAAAAATATAACTGTTTTAAAAGACTTTAGAGAACAGTTAAAGACTGTAGTTTTATTTCACATGAAAGACAGAGACGCATTTGATGAATGTATGCGTGAAAAGGATGTTATTGAAAATGATCAGGAAAAACACAGGATTAAGCAAAAACTAAAATCTGAAAAGTTTAGTAAATTAGTATTGAAAACAGATAATCCTACACAGTATGCATGTTTGTAGGGTTTACTAGTTAGAGAATGAATAATACCAGCCTAGGGCAACCGCCTGAAACTGGTTGAGGGCGGTTGAGCTAGGCTTGGTATTCGTTTCTGAGGGACAGACTGTAGGGGTATTCGTTGTGTGTGTGTTTGGTTGTCAGTTAAAGGGAGGGAGACTGTAGAGATGTCCGTTGTCTGTGTGTTTGGTTGTCAATTAAAGGGAGGGACAGACTGTATGGATGTTCGTTGTGTGTGTGTTTGGTTGTCAGTTAAAGGGAGGGAGACTGTAGAGATGCTCGTTGTCTGTGTGTTTGGTTGTCAGCTAAAGGGAGGGACAGACTGTAGAGATGTTCGTTGTGTGTTTGGTTGTCAACTAAAGGGAGGGACAGACTGTAGAGATGTTCGTTGTGTGTTTGGTTGTCAGCTAAAGGGAGGGACAGACTGTAGAGATGTTCGTTTGTGTGTGTGGTTGTCAGCTAAAGGGAGGGAGAACTGTAGAGATGTTCGTTGTGTGTTTGGTTGTCAGTTAAAGGGAGGGTGACTGTAGAGATGTTCGTTGTGTGTGGTGTTTGGTTGTCAGCTAAGGGAGGGAGACTGTAGAGATGTTCGTTGTGTGTTTGGTTGTCAGTTAAAGGGAGGGAGACTGTAGAGATGTTCGATGTGTGTTTGGTTGTCAGTTAAAGGGAGGGACAGCTGTATGGATGTTCGTTGTGTGTTTGGTTGTCAGCTAAAGGGAGGGACAGACTGTAGAGATGTTCGTTGTGTGTTTGGTTGTCAGTTAAAGGGAGGCAGACTGTAGAGATGTTCGTTGTGTGTTTGGTTGTCAGTTAAAGGGAGGGAACTGTAGAGATGTTCGTTGTGTGTGTGTTTGGTTGTCAGCTAAAGGGAGGGAGACTGTAGAGATGTTCGTTGTGTGTTGGTTGTCAGTTAAAGAGAGGGAGACTGTAGAGATGTTCGTTGTGTGTTTGGTTGTCAGTTAAAGGGGGACAGACTGTATGGATTGTTCGTTGTGTGTTTGGTTGTCAGTTAAAGGGAGGGACAGACTGTAGAGATGTTCGTTGTGTGTTTGGTTGTCAGTTAAAGGGAGGGAGACTGTAGAGATGTTCGTTGTGTGTTTGGTTGTCAGTTAAAGGGAGGGACAGACTGTATGGATGTTCGTTGTGTGTTTGGTTGTCAGTTAAGGGAGGGACAGACTGTAGAGATGTTCGTTGTGTGTTTGGTTGTCAGCTAAAGGGAGGAACAGACTGTAGAGATGTTCGTTGTGTGTTTGGTTGTCAGTTAAAGGGAGGGAGACTGTAGAGATGTTCGTTGTGTGTTTGGTTGTCAGTTAAAGGGAGGGACAGACTGTAGAGATGTTCGTTGTGTGTTTGGTTGTCAACTAAAGGGAGGGAGACTGTAGAGATGTTCGTTGTGTGTTTGGTTGTCAGTTAAAGGGAGGGAGACTGTAGAGATGTTCGTTGTGTGTTTGGTTGTCAGTTTAAAGGGAGGGAGTACTGTAGAGATGTTCGTTGTGTGTTTGGTTGTCAGTTAAAGGGAGGGACAGACTGTAGAGATGTTCGTTGTGTGTTTGGTTGTCAGCTAAAGGGAGGGAGCAGTTGGAGGGACAGTGTGCGGTTCTGTTCTACGCCTATGAGTACCAGTGGTCCTTCTCTTGGAGACGGCCTGCCAGGCTGCTTCCTCCTTCTGTCATATACCAAGGTACACTGGTGTGTGTGTGTGTGTAAGTGTGTGGTGTTGTGTGTGTGTGTGTGTGTGTGTGTGTGTGTGTGTGTGTGTGTGTGTGTGTGCGTGAGTGTGTGGGTGTGGGTTGTAAGTGTGTGGGTGTAGTGTGTGTGTGTGTGTGGTGTGGTGTGTGTGGTGTGTGTGTGGTGTGTGTGTGTGTGTGTGTGTGTGTTGTGAATGCAAATTCGTGTCTGCATATGTGTGTGCGTGCGTGTGCACGGGCGAGTATGCGTGTGTATGTGTGTGTGTGTGTGTGTGTGTGTGTGTGTGTGTGTGTGTGTGTGTGTGTGTGTGTGTGTGTGTGCACGCGTGCACACGAATGTTCAGGGAAATGCGCACACAAAACAAACATTCCACTCATGTATTACAAATAGAAGTAGAAAGGCAACCTGGGCGACCAGACACTTCGGCCAAGGTCGAACACATCCAGAAGAATGACGTTTCATTCCTGATCGTCTTTGTGTGTGCCAGGGAAGTAACTGTAAGTATGGGATGAAAGAGTTCCTCTGTGTGTGCTTTTTCTGATTAGGCAGGGGTAGTGTTTCCTGGAAATACATGAGTCACGATCAAAGAGTTCCTCTCTGTGCTTTTTCTGAATAGGCAGGGGTAGTGTTTCCTGGAAATACATGAGTCACAATCGATTCGAAAACAGTACCTTCACGGTATGATTCAAAGTAGCATGATCTGAAAACCACATCGTAGGTTGTCTGCCTGACCGTAGCCTCTCAAGTGTCAATAAATGGCATGATGATAATGAGGACAACTTCTATAGCTCCCATCCTAGCATATATGCTACAGGGCGCTTTACCAACTTTTAACAACTCAGCATCTAAAGTACACGCAGGACACACACACACACACACACACACACACACACACACACACACACACACACACACACACACACACACACACACACACACACACACACACACACACACCCACACACACACACACACAGAGTGACACAATGCCACATACACAAACACTTACACTGTGTAACACGGTGAACAGCTCATTCTTACACGAACGAAGTGTGCAAGTGACATGTAGTAATTCAGTAATGTTTCTGGTGATGTTCTGCAACTGGCGTTTAAACAGAGGAAGGATGAAGGAAGGGGCATGACGTAGATGGAGAGGCAGCGAATTCCAGAATATCACCGCAGAAAACGAGAATGCTCTAGAACCATAGGTGTGCTGAACAACCTCAACTCAGCTCAAGCCTTCCAGAACAAACTTCAAGTGTAATCCTAAACTGCAAGGAAACTCGTAACATTGTGGGCATGAGCAAACTTCAAGTGTAATCCTAACTGCATTGAACCTCGTAACATTGTGGGCATGAGCAAACTTCAAGTGTAACACTAAATGCATTGAACCTCGTAACATTGTGGACATGAGCAAATTTCAAGTGTAACACTAAACTACATTGAACCTCGTAACATTGTGGACATGAGCAAACTTCAAGTGTAATCCTAAACTGCATTGAACCTCGTAACATTGTGGACATGAGCAAATTTCAAGTGTAACACTAAACTACATTGAACCTCGTAACATTGTGGAAATGAGCAAACTTATAGTGTAATCCTAAACTGCATTGAACCTCGTAACATTGTGGACATGAGCAAACTTCAAGTGTAATCCTAAACTGCATTGAACTCGTAACTTGTGGACATGAGCAAACTTCAAGTGTAATCCTAAACTGCATTAACCTCGAAACATTGTGGACATGAGCAAACTTCAAGTGTAATCCTAAACTGCATGAAACTCGTAACATTGTGGACATGAGCAAACTTCAAGTGTAATCCTAAACTGCAAGGAAACTCGTAACATTGTGGACATGAGCAAACTTCAAGTGTAATCCTAAACTGCATTGAACCTCGTAGCATTGTGGACATGAGCAAACTTACAGTGTAATCCTAAACTGCATTGAACCTCGTAACATTGTGGAAATGAGCAAACTTCAAGTGTAACACTAAACTGCATTGGACCTTTGTAACATTGTGGAAATGAGCAAACTTCAAGTGTAATCCTAAACTGCATTGAACCTCGTAACATTGTGGACATGAGCAAACTTCAAGTGTAAAAATAAACTGCATTGAACCTCGTAACATTGTGGACATGAGCAAACTTCAAGTGTATTCCTAAACTGCATTGAACCTCGTAACATTGTGGAAATGAGGAAACTTCAAGTGTAATCTTAAACTGCATGAAACATAGTAACATTGTGTCTGTATTAACGTCAGTCACGTTGTGGCTGTATTATGTCAGTCACATTGTGGCTGTATTAACGTCAGTCACGTTGTGGCTGTATTAACGTCAGTCACGTTGTGGCTGTGTTAACGTCAGTCACATTGTGGCTGTATTAACGTCAGTCACGTTGTGGCTGTATTAACGCCAGTCACATTGTGGCTGTGTTAACGTCAGTCACGTTGTGGCTGTATTATGTCAGTCACATTGTGGCTGTATTATGTCAGTCACATTGTGGCTGTATTAACGTCAGTCACGTTGTAGCTCTATTAACGTCAGTCACATTGTGGCTGTATTATGTCAGTCACATTGTGGCTGTACTAACGTCAGTCACATTGTGGCTGCATTATGTCAGTCACATTGTGGCTGTACTAACGTCAGTCACGTTGTGGCTGTATTATGTCAGTCACATTGTGGCTGTGTTATGTCAGTCACATTGTGGCTGTATTATGTCAGTCACGTTGTGGCTGTATTAACATCAGTCACGTTGTGGCTGTATTATGTCAGTCACATTGTGACTGTATTCTGTCAGTCACATTGTAGCTGTATAAACGTCAGTCACATTGTGGCTGTATTAACGTCAGTTACATTGTGGCTGTATTGACGTCAGTCACATTGTGGCTGTATTAACGTCAGTCACGTTGTGCCTGTATTAACGTCAGTCACATTGTGGCTGTATTATGTCAGTCACATTGTGACTATATTAACGTCAGTCACGTTGTGGCTTGTATTAACGTCAGTCACGTTGTGCCTGTATTAACGTCAGTCACATTGTGCCTGTATTAACGTCAGTCACGTTGTGGCTGTATTAACGTAAGTCACATTGTGGCTGTATTATGTCAGTCACATTGTGTCTGTATTTTGTCAGTCACATTGTGGCTGTATTATGTCAGTCACATTGTGGCTATATTGTCAGTCACATTGTGGCTGTACTAACGTCAGTCACATTGTGGCTGTATTAACGTCAGTCACATTGTGGCTGTATTAACGTCGGTCACATTGTGGCTGTATTCTGTCAGTCACATTTTGGCTTTTATTAACGTCAGTGACATTGTGGCTATTTTTATGTCAGTCACATTATGGCTGTATGAACGTCAGTGACATTGTGGCTGTATTATGTCACTCACGTTGTGGCTGTATTAACGTCAGTCACATTGTGGCTGTATTATGTCAGTCACGTTTGTGGTTGTATTAACGTCAGTCACATTGTGGCTGTATTAACGTCAGTCACGTTGTGGCTGTATTAACGTCAGTCACATTGTGGCTGTATTAACGTCAGTCAACGTTGTAGCTCTATTAACGTCAGTCACATTGTGGCTGTACTAACGTCAGTCACATTGTGGCTGTATTATGTCAGTCACATTGTGGCTGTATTAACGTCAGTCACATTGTGGCTGTATTGTGTCAGTCACATTGTGGCTGTATTAACGTCAGTCACATTGTGGCTGTACTAACGTCAGTCACATTGTGGCTGTATTATGTCAGTCACATTGTGGCTGTACTAACGTCAGTCACATTGTGGCTGTATTATGTCAGTCACATTGTGGCTGTATTATGTCAGTCACGTTGTGACTGTATTAACGTCAGTCACGTTGTGGCTGTATTAACGTCAGTCACATTGTGGCTGTATTAACGTCAGTCACATTGTGGCTGTAATTAACGCCAGTCACATTGTGGCTGTATAACGTCAGTCATATTGTGACTGTATTATGTCAGTCACATTGTGGCTGTATTATGTCAGTCACATTGTGGCTTTAATAGCGTCAGTCACATTGTGGCTGTATTCTGTCAGTCACATTGTGGCTGAATTAACGTCAGTCACATTGTGGCTGTATTATGTCAGTCACATTGTGGCTGTATTATGTCAGTCACATTGTGGCTGTATTAACGTCAGTCACATTGTGGCTGTATTTATGTCAGTCACATTGTGGCTGTATTATGTCAGTCACATTGTGGCTGTATTATGTCAGTCACATTGTGGCTGTATTAACGTCAGTCACATTGTGGCTGTATTCTGTCAGTCATCCCCCTCCACTACCACCACCCCTGACCGAAGCAGGAAAAACAAATGTTATGCGTAGACAGACAGACAGACGGTTACTCCCCCCCCCCCCCCCCCCCACACACACACACATGTAAATGAAATAATTGAGATGTCTATGTGAACACTGGTGTCCTCGCTCACTTGGACTGCAGGAAGCCAGTGTGGAAATATTGGAGAGTGAAGCCGTGATTTCTGCCTGTGACCCATGCTTTTTTCCCTGTTTATGTCTGTCTAGTTATTGATCTGTCTGCTTGTCTGTCTGTCTATCTATGTAATCTATACATTGATGTCTTCTGGCTGCTTCGCAAAAATTCATCAAGAGATTTGGGGGGGGGGGGGGGGGGGGGGGGGGGGGGTGTTGTGTGATGTGTGTGTGTGTGTGTGTGTGTGTGGTGTGTGTGTGTGTGTGTGTGTGTGTGTGTGTGTGTGTGTGGTGTGCGTGCGTGCGCCCGCGCGCGCGCGTGCGTGCGTGCGTGCGTGCGTGCGTGTGTGTGTGTGTGTGTGTGCATGCGTGCATGTGTGTGTGTGAGTGTGTGTGCGCGCGCGCGCGCTCGCTCGCCATGTGGGCCACACAGCCGACGAGAAGGAAGACACAAAAGAGCGGAAAGTCCGTCGGTCGGCGAGTCAGGTGTCGGAGCTTTCCGTCCATTCCGTCAGCAGACTGCGCAAAATGAACTCCTCCAAAAGAAGAGTGTCCGCCTCCAGGTATTGTGCAGTATCATGAGGATTACGGTTATGATCGTCACATTAGGATTATGTTTATGATTGTCACATTAGGATTTTGTTTATGATCGTCATGATTGAACAGAAAAAGAGTTGACTGTTTTGCTACATGGTGATACCTGCACCATACTGTACGTGATTAGACACTGCTCAGTCATCAGGGATTGGTTTGAATCACCTGGTATATCATCGCTCACACACAATACACAAAATATTTGAAGGAAAACGTTTTGACCCGTCGTTGCTACTCACAAACTGTACACTCAGTGGATATATGTTAGATACTTGAAATACATACTGTACACTCAATGGATATATGTTAGATACTTGAAATACATGCTGTACACTCAATGGATATATGTTAGATACTTGAAATACATGCTGTACACTCAATGGATATATGTTTAGATACTTGAAACACATACTGTGCACTCAATGGATAGATGTTAGATACTTGAAACACATACTGTACACTCAATGGAAATATGTAAGAAACTTGAAATACATACTGTACACTCAATGGATATATGTTAGATACTTGAAATACATACTGTACACTCAATGGATATATGTTAGATACTTGTAAACACATACTGTACACTCAAGGGATATATGTTAGATACTTGAAACACATACTGTACACTCAATGGATATATGTTAGATACTTGAAACACATACTGTACACTCAAGGGATATATGTTAGATACTTGAAACGCATACTGTACACTCAATGGATATATGTTAGATACTTGAAACTTCATATCCGATGCAGTAGTAGAATGGAGAGTAGGCTTAGAATTTTTTTTAATTGATTTTTTTTTATACGGGGGTCCTTGGGTTTCATTGTAAAGGTCGTTAACTTTATGAACACATGCTAGATATGAATTTGTTTTACTTATTGTCCTCTAGTGCTTGTCTCGACATTGTTTTAGGGATCTCCATGGCCCTTTCTGTCCCCCTCCCCCCCCCCCCCCCACCTCAATCCCCTCTTCCTCTCTCAGACAGTGAGTTTACAGTCAGTGGATCAGCGCTTGCTTTATGTTACAAGTTGGACAGTGGTGACACTGGGCCTTACCGAAACCCACGGCCATTTCATTCGGCTTTTATGGCGTGAGACATAGGTCTTTACAGCAGACTCCGTGGGCCTTTTATGACGTGAGACATAGGTACTTTACAGCAGACTCCGTGGGGCCTTTTATGACGTGAGACATAGGTACTTTACAGCAGACTCCTTGGGGGCCTTTTATGACGTGAGACATAGGTACTTTACAGCAGACTCCGTGGGGCCTTTTATGACGTGAGACATTGGTACTTTACAGCAGACTCCGTGGGGCCTTTTATGACGTGAGACATAGGCACTTTACAGCAGACTCCGTGGGGCCTTTTATGACGTGAGATATAGTACTTTACAGCAGACATCCTTGGGGCCTTTTATGACGTGAGACATTGGCACTTTACAGCAGACTCCTTGGGGCCTTTTTATCACGTGAGACATTGGCAGTTTACAGCAGATTCCTAGGGCCTTTTATGACGTGCGACATTGGCACTTTATAGCAGACTCCTTGGGGCCTTTTATGTCGTTAGACATAGGTCTTTACAGCAGACTCCTTGGGGCCTTTTATGTCGTGAGACATAGACACTTTACAGCAGACTCCGTGGGGCCTTTTATGACGTGAGACATTAGCACTTTACAGCAGACTCCGTGGGGCCTTTTATGACGTGAGACATTGGCACTTTACAGCAGACTCCATGGGGCCTTTTATGACGTGAGACATAGGTACTTTACAAGGAGACTCCGTGGGCCTTTTATGACGTGAGACATTAGCACTTTACAGCAGACTCCGTGGGGTCTTTTATGACGTGAGACATAGGCACTTTACAGCAGACTCCGTGGGGCCTTTATGACGTGAGACATTAGCACTTTACAGCAAACTCCGTGGGGCCTTTATGACGTGAGACATAGGTACTTTACAGCAGACTCCGTGGGGCCTTTTATGACGTGAGACATTGGCACTTTACAGCAGACTCCGTGGGGCCTTTTATGACGTGAGACATTG
>JAFLJL010017518.1:0-16412 GCA_018398815.1 Conus ventricosus | reverse complement strand
ACAGACATCATCAGTGACAGACATCATCAGTGACAGACATCATCAGAGGTAGTGACAGACATCATCAGAGGTAGTGACAATCATCATCAGTGACAGACATCATCAGGGGTAGTGACAGACATCATCAGAGGTAGTGACAGACATCATCAGTGACAGACATCATCAGTGACAGACATCATCAGTGACAGACATCATCAGAGGTTAGTGACAGACATCATCAGAGGTAGTGACAGACATCATCAGTGACAGACATCATCAGAGGTAGTGACAGACATCATCAGAGGTAGTGACAGACATCATCAGGGTAGTGACAGACATCATCAGAGGCAGTGACAGACATCATCAGAGGTAGTGACAGACATCATCAGGGGTAGTGACAGACATCATCAGTGACAGACATCATCAGAGGCAGTGACAGACATCATCAGAGGTTGTGACAGACATCATCAGAGGTAGGACAGACATCATCAGAGGTTGTGACAGACATCATCAGAGGTAGTGACAGACATCATCAGTGACAGACATCATCAGAGGCAGTGACAGACATCATCAGAGGTAGTGACAGACATCATCAGGGGTAGTGACAGACATCATCAGAGGCAGTGACAGACATCATCAGAGGCAGTGACAGACATCATCAGGGTAGTGACAGACATCATCAGAGGTAGTGACAGACATCATCAGGGGTAGTGACAGACATCATCAGTAACAGACATCATCAGAGGTAGTGACAGACATCATCAGAGGTTGTGACAGACATCATCAGAGGTAGTGACAGACATCATCAGGGATAGTGACAGACATCATCAGTGACAGACATCATCAGAGGCAGTGACAGACATCATCAGAGGCAGTGACAGACATCATCAGAGTTTGTGACAGACATCATCAGAGGCAGTGACAGACATCATCAGGTAGTGACAGACATCATCAGAGGCAGTGACAGACATCATCAGGGGTAGTGAGAGACATCATCAGGGTAGTGACAGACATCATCAGAGGTAGTGACAGACATTATCAGGGGTAGTGACAGACATCATCAGTGACAGACATCATCAGAGGCAGTGACAGACATCATGAGAGGCAGTGACAGACATCATCAGAGGCAGTGACAGACATCATCAGGGGTAGTGACAGACATCATCAGAGGTAGTGACAGACATCATCAGGGGTAGTGACAGACATCATCAGTGACAGACATCATCAGAGGTAGTGACAGACATCATCAGAGCAGTGACAGACATCATCAGAGGCAGTGACAGACATCATCAGAGGCAGTGACAGACATCATCAGGGGTAGTGACAGACATCATCAGAGGTAGTGACAGACATCATCAGGGGTAGTGACAGACATCATCAGTGACAGACATCATCAGAGGTAGTGACAGACATCATCAGAGGCAGTGACAGACATCATCAGAGGTAGTGACAGACATCATCAGAGGTAGTGACAGACATCATCAGTGACAGACATCATCAGAGGCAGTGACAGACATCATCAGGGGTAGTGACAGACATCATCAGAGGTAGTGATCGGACATCATCAGAGGCAGTGACAGACATCATCAGAGGCAGTGACAGACATCATCAGGGGTAGTGACAGACATCATCAGAGGTAGTGACAGACATCATCAGAGGTTGTGACAGACATCATCAGTGACAGACATCATCAGAGGTAGTGACAGACATCATCAGAGGTAGTGACAGACATCATCAGGGGTAGTGACAGACATCATCAGAGACAGACATCATCAGGGGTAGTGACAGACATCATCAGAGGTAGTGACAGACATCATCAGGGGTAGTGACAGACATCATCAGAGGTAGTGACGACATCATCAGGGGTAGTGACAGACATCATCAGAGGTAGTGACAGACATCATCAGAGGTAGTGACAGACATCATCAGAGGTAGTGACAGACATCATCAGAGGTAGTGACAGACATCATCAGGGATAGTGACAGACATCATCAGTGACAGACATCATCAGAGGTAGTGACAGACATCATCAGAGGTAGTGACAGACATCATCAGAGGTAGTGACAGACATCATCAGGTAGTGACAGACATCAATCAGAGGGCAGTGACAGACATCATCAGAGGTTGTGACAGACATCATCAGAGGCAGTGACAGACATCATCAGGCAGTGACAGACATCATCAGAGGTAGTGACAGACATCATCAGGGGTAGTGACAGACATCATCAGGGGCAGTGACAGACATCATCAGGTTGTGACAGACATCATCAGGGACTTTCTGTTCGCTGGTGACTGGTCTCAACACTGGCTCAGGAGTTGACATGCAATCCCGCAAAATGTAGAAAGAGAAGGGGTTCGTGACCGCCAAGGACATAGGCAAACAAGGTACAGGACAAACCACAACGCATTTTGACCTCTTGGGTCTTCTTCAGGTAAAAACAAGTAGCAAAAACAGAGAACGAGAAACCAGTTATCTGGTCATGTTGGAGCAAACCGGACCAAGCAGTTACTGTCGTCAGTTGGGGACTCAGTAGGTGGTGTCCTGTGTATGTTGGATCAGAACAGGCGCCACTGACCACCACCGAAGTGACTCCGCAGCAGTGCATCGGGTTGCTTCTTACCGACTTGACTCTTCCTCTCTCTCTCCCTCTCTCATCCCTTCCACTCTCTCTCTTTCTCTCTCTCTCTCTCTCTCTCTCTCTCTCTCCTCTCTCTCTCTCTCTCTCTCTCTCTCTCTCTCTCTCTCTCTCCCTTATCCCTTCCACTCTCTCTCTCCCTTTCCCTCTTCCTCTCTCTCCTTCCCCCTCTCTCCCCTCTTTCTCTGTCTCTTCCTTTCTCACTCTGTCTCTTTCTCTCTCTCTCTCTCTCTCTCTCTCTCTCTCTCTCTCTCTCTCTCTTTCTCTCTCTCTCTCTCTCTCTCTCTCTCCTCTCCCTCTCTCTCTCCCTGTCTCTTCCCCCCCCCCTCTCTCTCTCTCTCTCTCTCTCTCGTCTCTCTCTCTCTCTCTCTCTCTCTCTCTCTCTCTCTTCTCTCTCTCTCTCTCTCTCTCTCTCTCTCTGTCTCTCTCTGTGCTACATCCGGATGTGATTTTGTGTGTATCTTTCGGCATACTCAATTTACGATTATACAGTTGGTGTGAGCAAGTTTTGTAAATGATCGTGATCAGTAGAAATGTTACAACGTCAGTGTGTGTGATTTCATTTTTGTTTCTTGACCTCATAGCAGATAGGTCGGTGGCCTTTGCAATTACAATTTTCCGAGTTCCGAGTTCTCTCTCTCTCTCTCTCTCTCTCTCTCTCTCTCTCTCTCCTCTCTCTCTCTCCTCCTCTCTCTCTTCCTCTCTCTCTCTCTCCTCTCTCTCTCTCTCTCTCTCTCTCTCTCTCTCAGAGAGTTCTCCACAGCCTGTCTGTCCCACACCATAGCTCCTCCTCCTGTGTCTGGCAGCATGTTGGCGACAGGCACCGGTCGCATGTCCGTCCTTGACCCAGGCAGGGACTGCGGGACGATGTCTCCGGACACGGCGTCCAGCGGTACCTCGTCACCTTTGACCCGGAAAAGGCAAGAGGTCAAGGCCAGGTCAGTCAGTTTGTTGAGGGTGGGGGAGGGAGGGGGGGGGGGGGGGGCTAATGTTGGAGGGGCAAGATTTCCTTTTTGCACTTTTCCCTTCTTCTGCCTCCTAACCCCCCCCCCTTCTTCTACCCCCCCCCCCCCCGCCTACGTCAACTCCTGTTCCTGTCTGTCCAGCACATGATGTCAGAGAAAGCTTGAAAGCTCACGCCGCTTGGACAGGGTTTTTTCTTGCTGTTTAGAAACGTTTTCATCATACTAGAAGCTTTCTATCTTTCTAGCGGTCATACAGCTTGGACAGGGTTTTTTCTTGCTGTTTAGAAACGTTTTCATCATACTAGAAGCTTTCTAGCTTTCTAGCGGTCATACAGCTTGGACAGGGTTTTTTCTTGCTGTTTAGAGACGTTTTCATCATACTAGAAGCTTTCTATCTTTCTAGCGGTCATACAGCTTGGACAGGGTTTTTTCTTGCTGTTTAGAGACGTTTTCATCATACTGGAAGCTTTCTATCTTTCTAGCGGTCATACAGCTTGGACAGGGTTTTTTCTTGCTGTTTAGAAACGTTTTCATCATACTAGAAGCTTTCTATCTTTCTAGCGGTCATACAGCTTGGACAGGGTTTTTTCTTGCTGTTTAGAAACGTTTTCATCATACTAGAAGCTTTCTATCTTTCTAGCGGTCATACAGCTTGGACAGGGTTTTTTTTCTTGCTGTTTAGAAACGTTTTCATCATACTAGAAGCTTTCTATCTTTCTAGCGGTCATACAGCTTGGGGGGGGTGGGGGGGGGGGGGGGGGGGGGGGCGTGGAAATCAGTAAGAACTTCCCGTTAGCAGGCATAAAGCTGTTGTTGTCCACAGGTTAGCAGGTGTAAAGCTGTTGTTGTCCATACGTTAGCAGGTGGAAAGCTGTTGTCCATACGTTAGCAGTGTAAAGCTGTTGTTGTCCATACGTCAGCAGGTGGAAAGCTGTTGTTGTCCATACGTTAGCGGGTGTAAAGCTGTTGTTGTGCATACGTTAGTAGGTGGAAAGCTGTTATCCATACGTTAGCAGGTGGATAGCTGTTGTCCATACGTTAGCAGGTGGAAAGCTGTTGTCCATACGTTAGCAGGTACAAAGCTGTTGTTGTCCATACGTTAGCAGGTGTAAAGCTGTTGTTGTCCATACGTTAGTAGGTGGAAAGCTGTTGTCCATACGTTAGCAGGTGTAAAGCTGTTGTTGTCCATACGTTAGTAGGTGGAAAGCTGTTGTCCATACGTTAGTAGGTGGAAAGCTGTTGTCCATACGTTAGCAGGTGTGAAGCTGTTGTTATCCACACGTTAGCAGGTGTAAAGCTGTTGTCTATACGTTAGCAGGTGTAAAGCTGTTGTTGTCCATACGTTAGTAGCTGGAAAGCTGTTGTCCATACGTTAGCAGGTGTAAAGCTTTTTTTTTGTCCATACGTTAGCAGGTGTGAAGCTGTTGTCTATACGTTAGCAGGTGTAAAGCTGTTGTTGTCCATACGTTTAGCAGGTGTAAAGCTTTTTTTTGTCCATACGTTAGCAGGTGTGAAGCTGTTGTCTATACGTTAGCAGGTGGAAAGCTGTTGCTATCCATACGTTAGTAGGTGTAAAGCTGTTGTCCATACGTTAACAGGTGTAAAACTGTTGTTGTCCATATGTTAGCAGGTGTAAATCTGCTGTCCATACGTTAGCAGGTGTAAAGCTGTTGTTGTCCATACGTTAGCAGGTGGAAAGCTGTTGTTATCCATACGTTAGTAGGTGGAAAGCTGTGTTGTCCATGCGTTAACAGGTGTAAAACTGTTGTTGTCCATACGTTAGCAGGTGTAAAGCTGTTGTTGTCCATACGTTAGCAGGTGGAAAGCTGTTGTCATCCATACGTTAGTAGGTGGAAAGCTGTTGTTGTCCATACGTTAGCAGGTGGAAAGCTGTTGTCCATACGTTAGCAGGTGTAAAGCTGTTGTTGTCCATACGTTAGCAGGTGGAAAGCTGTTTTTTCCATACGTTAGCAGGTGTAAAGCTGTTGTTGTCCATACGTTAGTAGGTGGAAAGCTGTTTTTGTCCACACGTTAGCAGGTGGAAAGCTGTTGTTGTCCACACGTTAGCAGGTGGAAAGCTGTTGTTGTCCATACGTTAGCAGGTGGAAAGCTGTTGTTGTCCATACGTTAGTAGGTGGAAAGCTGTTGTCCATACGTTAGCAGGTGGAAAGCTGTTGTTGTCCATACGTTAGCAGGTGGAAAGCTGTTGTTGTCCATACGTTAGCAGGTGGAAAGCTGTTGTTGTCCATACGTTAGTAGGTGTAAAGCTGTTGTTGTCCATACGTTAGCAGGTGTAAAGCTGTTGTTGTCCATACGTTAGTAGGTGGAAAGCTGTTGTTGTTCATACGTTAGTAGGTGTAAAGCTGTTGTCCATACGTTAGCAGGTGGAAGGCTGTTGTTGTCCATACGTTAGCAGGTGTAAAGCTGTTGTTGTCCATACGTTAGCAGGTGTAAAGCTGTTGTTGTCCATACGTTAGTAGGTGGAAAGTTGTTGTTGTCCATACGTTAGCAGGTGGAAAGCTGTTGTTGTCGATACGTTTTCAGGTGGAAGATAAGATAAGATAATAAAACTTATAGCCCAGCCGACCGCAAAAGACCACATCAGGGCTGTCACCACGTTAAAATCAACTCACAAGTCAAGTCATTCACACAATTCTTTAAAATACATCGAAAAGCCCATCCCAAAGTTTGTTGCAAATCTTTCCCCTGTAAAATCTCAGATCCGATGAAAACTGTTAATCTCTTTCAAGAACTCAAAGATCGCGTCAGGCGAAACATCTCTGAACAAGGTTTTCATGGAATCTGCCGTAAAATGTTTGTGTCTCACATCGTGCAAGTCCCAACACTCTAAAAGAATATGTTTCATTGTGAGTGGCACATGACATGGAACGCACCACCGAGCTTCTTCACTCTTTAAAAGGTATGAATGGGTAAAATACGAATGGCCGGTGTGCAGTCGGCACAGAACTATTTCTTCTTTTCGACTACCAGACGTAGATGAGAGGAACTCTTTAAGGTTTGGACGGATCTGAAAGAGTTTGTTATCCGTCTGTGTATTCCAATCCTCCTGCCAGAAGTCTCTGACATAATCGTTAATTTTGGGTTTCAGATCTGAGCAGGGGATATATAATGTTGGACAATTTCTCTGTTGTGGCATTCTTGGCCAAACGATCAACCATTTCATTCCCTCCGATGCCAGCATGACCAGGAACCCAAGCCAGAATAATGTTGTAACCCTCCACTTTCAACTTGGTAGAAAGTTCAAAGAAGTGGAAAAGTTCTGGAAAGCTGTTGTCCATACGTTAGCAGGAGTAAAGCTGTTGTTGCACATATGTTAGCAGGTGAAAAGCTGTTGTCTCATACGTTAGCAGGTGAAAAGCTGTTGTCCATGCGTTAGCAGGTGTAAAGCTGTTGTTGCACATACGTTAGCAGGTGAAAAGCTGTTGTCTCATACGTTAGCAGGTGGAAAGCTGTTGTCTCATACGTTAGCAGGTGAAAAGCTGTTGTCTCATACGTTAGCAGGTGAAAAGCTGTTGTCTCATACGTTAGCAGGTGAAATGCTGTTGTCTCATACGTTAGCAGGTGAAAAGCTGTTGTCTCATACGTTAGCAGGTGAAAAGCTGTTGTCTCATACGTTAGCAGGTGAAAAGCTGTTGTCTCATACGTTAGCAGGTGAAAAGCTGTTGTCTCATACGTTAGCAGGTGAAAAGCTGTTGTCCATACGTTAGCAGGTGTAAAGCTGTTGTTGTCCATACGTTAGCAGGTGGAAAGCTGTTGTCCATGCGTTAGCAGGTGTAAAGCTGTTGTTGTCCATACGTTAGCAGGTGGAAAGCTGTTGTCCATACGTTAGCAGGTGTAAAGCTGTTGTCCATACGTTAGCAGGTGTAAAGCTGTTGTCCATACGTTAGCAGGTGTAAAGCTGTTGTCTCATACGTTAGCAGGTTTTAAAGCTGTTATCTCATACGTTAGCAGGTGCAAAGCTGTTGTCTCATACGTTAGCAGGTGGAAAGCTGTTGTCTCATACATTAGCACGTGGAAAGCTGTTGTCTCATACGTTAGCAGGTGGAAAGCTGTTGTCCATACGTTGACAGGTGGAAAGCTGTTGTTTTCCATACGTTAGCAGGTGTAAAGCTGTTGTTGTCCATACGTTAGCAGGTGAAAGCTGTTGTGTCATACGTTAGCCGTGTGTAAAGCTGTTGTTGTCCATACGTTAGCAGGTGAAAAGCTGTTGTCTCATACGTTAGCGGGTGGAAAGCTGTTGTCCATACATTAGCCGGTGTAAAGCTGTTGTTGTCCATACGTTAGCAGGTGTAAAGCTGTTATCCATACGTTAGCAGGTGTAAAGCTGTTGTCCATACGTTAGCAGGTGAAAAGCTGTTGTCTCATACGTTAGCAGGTGTAAAGCTGTTGTCCATACGTTAGCAGGTGGAAAGCTGTTGTCTCATACGTTAGCAGGTGAAAAGTTGTTGTCCATACGTTAACAGGTGGAAAGCTGTTGTTGTCCATACGTTAACAGGTGTTAAAGCTGTTGTCCATACGTTAGCAGGTGGAGAGCTGTTGTCTCATACGTTAGCAGGTGAAAAGTTGTTGTCCATACGTTAGCAGGTGAAACGTTGTTGTCTATACGTTAGCAGATGGAAAGTTGTTGTTGTCCATACGTTAGCAGGTGGAAAGTTGTTGTTGTCTATACGTTAGCAGGTGGAAAGTTGTTGTTGTCCATACGTTAGCAGGTGTAAAGCTTTTATGCATACGTTAGCAGGTGTAAAGCTGTTGTCCATATGTTAGCAGGTGTGATGCTGTTGTCCATACGTTAGCAGGTGGAAAGTTGTTGTTGTCCGTACGTTAGCAGGTGGAAAGCTGTCGTCCATACGTTAGCAGGTGGAAAGCTGTTGTCTCATACGTTAACAGGTGGAAAGCTGTTGTCCATACGTTAACTGGTGAAAGCTGTTGTCTCATACGTTAGCAGGTGGAAAGCTGTTATCCATAACGTTAGCAGGTGGAAAGCTGTTGTCCATACGTTAACAGGTGGAAAGCTGTTGTCCATACGTTAACAGGTGGAAAGCTGTTGTCCATACGTTAGCAGGTGGAAAGTTGTTGTTGTCCATACGTTAGCAGGTGGAAAGCTGTTGTCCATACGTTAGCAGGTGAAAAGCTGTTGTCCATACGTTAGCAGGTGTGAAGCTGTTGTTGTCCATACGTTTGCAGGTGTAAAGCTGTTGTCCATACGTTAGCAAGTCACGTAAAGACAGTTAGGGGGAGACTTTTATGAACTTCATGTTTCACACAAAACGAAGTCACGTAAAGACAATTAGGGGGAGACTTTTATGAACTTCATGTTTCACACAAAACAAAGTCACGCAAAGACAGTTAGGGGAGACTTTTATGAACTTCATGTTTCACACAAAACGAAGTCACGTAAAGACAGTCAGAGCGATACTTTTATGAACTTCATGTTTCACACAAAACGAAGTCACGTAAAGACAATCAAAGGGAGTCTTTTATGAGCTTCATGTTTCACACAAAACGAAGTCACGTAAGACAATTAGGGAGAGACTTTTATGAACTTCATGTTTTACACAAAGCGAAGTCATGTAAAGACTCAGGTCTGACTGTATCTCAGGTGGTTTTTTGTTCCAATAAGAAAAGCAGACAAATAGGGGGCAAGTGGGGAGGGAGGGGGGGGGGGGATTTGACTCCGAACTCTATTTTCTCTGTCTTTCTGTTTGTGTCTTTCGTTACCGAGATAACGTTGTGCTGATTTCTGTGGGAGAAGATCAGTCTGTAACAGACAACACGGGCTGACCGTTGGAAACCTAAAGTTCGTCATGAATACGTCTCCACTCTTCTAACAATGACAGTGAAATGCACAAGATGTAGGTGCGATAAACGGTTCTATTTCTGCATGCTTTTTCCAGTGCGCAGTGTTAGTTTATTACATAGAATGAGGCTCGATGCTTGGAAAACAAAATGTTCTAAGAATGTTCAGTATGTGTGTGATGTTTTGTTTTCTGTTCCACACGTTCTTTTCAACTGTCAGATTCTGAATATCTTATATTTGGACTAGCAGTGCATTTTTGGAGACACTAGACTATCTGCTGATTCTGTATGATAAATCAATCACTGAAAGTGTATGGCAGCGGACGAAGTGTATTGAATCGTCCTGTTGGCCTTCCACTCTGATTTGGTTTTGAATTGTGTGATTATTTAATATCATGATGTAGTGTACTTTACTCGTATATGTATAGGTAGGTGTGTTTGTATGTGTGCGTATATTTTTTTATTATGTCATCTGTGCAATGTGTGTGTGTGTGTGTGTGTGTGTGTGTGTGTGTGTGTGTGTGTGTGTGTGTGTGTGTGTGTGTGTGTGTGTGTGTGCAAGCGCGTGTTTAACCCTTTTTTCCTGTCTTATATTGCTAATCAAGGTGAAAACACGTTTAAAGAGAAGACTCGTTCCTTCATTTGTTCAAATACATCACCATGATCATCACTATCATCACCACCATCACCACCACCACCTACACACCACCTCTATAAAATCATCATCACCACCATCATCACCATGATCATCACTATCATCACCACCATCACCACCACCACCTACACACCACCTCTATAAAATCATCATCACCACCATCATCACCATGATCATCACTATCATCACCACCATCACCACCACCACCTACACACCACCTCTTAAATCATATATCACATGATCATCACTATCATCACCACCATCACCACCACCTACACACCACTCTTAAATCTCATCCACCATCATCATCATATCATCTTCACGGGTATGCCTTTGGTAGCTACTTAGCTGACTACTACCCCTGCTGTCTTTCCTTTCTCTCTCTGAACCTTCGTTGACCAATATTGTACACTCAGTGGGAACATTTCTTATTTCTGCTTTCTGTTTTTCCCCCCACACATCTTATTGTGGAAAAATGAGAGCTTACACGTGCGCAGAAAGAAGACAGTGCGCGGAGATGTTCAACCATAGATGGCAGGCATATCCAAGCATGACATGCATACATGATACATACATAGTTTTCAGACTGTGAAAAGTAGAGGAAAACAGGAACATCTGTAAAAGTTATCGTACACGCACACAGAGCAATCAACAGAGCATAAATCAGTATTGCAAACTTTTCCTCTGTGTGTGTGTGTGTGTGCGTACGTGCGTGCGTGCATGCGCGCGCGTGTGTGTGCGCGCGCGCGCGTGTATGTGTGTGTGTGTGAGTGTGTGTGTGTGCGTGCGTGCGTGTGTGTGCGTGCGCGCGCGCGCGCGTGCATGTGTGGTGTGTGTGTGTGTGTGTGTGTGTGTGTGTGTGTGTGTGTGTTGTGTGTGTGTGTGTTTGTGCGTGTGTGTTTGTGTGTGTGTGTGCGTGTGTGTGTGTGGTGTGTGTGTGTGTGTGTGTGTGTGTGTGTGTGTGTGTGTGGTGTGTGTGTGCATGCGCCAAAGGTAAAGTTTGCATCATGACATGAAAAGACACGGAGTTTCACACCGGTGTTCTATCCAGTCCCCAGTCAGTTGTTACATCCAGTCCCCAGTCAGTTGTTACATCCAGTCCCCAGTCAGTTGTTACATCCAGTCCCCAGTCAGTTGTTACGACTGATAGATAACTGAACAGATGACACTGGGGATGACGCTCCTTGACATAAACGGTCTGGGGGCCAGGTGAAAGCCATGATGTGAACACACGACTCGGTGACTTGACAGACTTGTCTTGTTTCTGTTACAGCCAGGGACCCACACGGCAAGGCAGCCCCAAACTGTTCACTGTCTGTCTTGTTTCTCTTACAGCCAGGGACCCACACGGCAAGGCAGCCCCAAACTGTTCACTGTCTGTCTTGTTTCTGTTACAGCCAGGGACCCACACGGCAAGGCAGCCCCAAACTGTTCACTGTCTGTCTTGTTTCTCTTACAGCCAGGGACCCACAGGCAAGGCAGCCCAACTGTTCACTGTCTGTCTTGTTTCTGTTCAGCAGGGACCCACACGGCAAAGCAGCTCCAAACTGTTCACTGTCTGTCTTGTTTCTGTTACAGCCCGGGACCCACACGGCAAGCAGCTCCAAACTGTTCACTGTCTGTCTTGTTTCTGTTACAGCCAGGGACCACACGGCAAAGCAGCTCCAAACTGTTCACTGTCTGTCTTGTTTCTGTTACAGGGACCACACGGCAAAGCAGCTCCAAACTGTTCACTGTCTGTCTTGTTTCTGTTACAGGGACCACCGGCAAAGCAGCTCAAACTGTTCACTGTCTGTCTTGTTTCTGTTACAGGGACCCACACGGCAAAGCAGCCCCAAACTGTTCACTGTCTGTCTTGTTTCTGTTACAGCCAGGGATCCACACGGCAAAGCAGCTCCAAACTGCCCGCCGACTCCAGACACACCACGAGTCCCGACAACGGCCGGATCTTCATCACCCACAACCTGAGCAACCACGATGACGTCACCTCCGCCGGAAACGGAAGCACCGCCATTGCGAGGCGGGACCGGAACCTCCGCCAGGGGCTGGCCAGGTCCTACCCCGTGCCTGCCGTGATGGAGAGTCTGGTGGGGGAGGAGGAGACGGACGGCCAGGAGATCAACGTCGGGCCGACGGCAATAGACACCAGCAAGCTTTACGTCTTTAGTGATGTCGATGACGACGATGACGACAGTGACTGACTGACCACGACCCCCTGACCGCCCCTGCAGCAGAAGATGGTGATGTGATAGGTGCAGAGGGAGGGTGTACCGAAGGAGTCTGTTTTTTCTTTTTTTGTATCTTTTTGGCTGTCCCATCTTCTGTGCCACCTCAGTGGCATTGCACCCACACCGCTCATTCCGACACCTCGTCCACAGCCACAGCCAGGTCGGTCCCGCCGCAGCCCCGGCACCGGCAATCCACAGGGAGCAGTCAGTGTCAAGTCATCAAGAGGCAACCCACCGGAGGAGACACTGCACTGCTGCCGAGTCACTTCGGTGCTGTTCAATGGCGCCTGTTCTGATCCAACATACGCAGGACACCACCTACTAAGCCCCTACTGACGACAATAATTGCTTAGTTCTGGAGCAGGCGTGAGTGAGCTCTCATTCTTGAGGGCGCCACCACGTCGTCCAACTACAGCCCCCATGGACTCGCGTGATACCGGTGACCCCAACGAAATCAGACCACCGCCATAGACGTGGAGAGGACATCGAAACTGCGGTCACCGTGAGAGCAGGGCGGGAGGGCCACAGAATTTAAGACTTTTTTTCTGCGGATCGATGAGAATGAGGATGATGAAGATGATGCTACGGATTTCCATTCCGGTCTGAGACTTCATGACAAGGTTGTGCTCTACGCTTACTTTCATAATATATCGCAGCGTCAACCAGGCCCGAGAGATACACACACCTGCAGTGTTGGTCAGGAAATTTGAGCAACACTCTCATTGACGCATCCGTTAAGTGGAAGAAAAAACTCGACTGCACGGTCCAGTTTTTCCCAACTGAGCCTGTAGCAAACTCAACTCTGGGTAGAAGCCGGTCAGGGCAGAAACATCCCACATGGGAATCGAACCCACGACCTCCCAGCCGGGAGTCCGCGACGCTAATCACTTCGCCGCGGTGGCTGGTGGAAGGAGTGCATCTTCGCCCGATGCATCTGGTATCTCCTGGTTGACAGCAACACGTGGGTACAGAACATCTTGCATCTCCTGGTTGACAGCAAACACGTGGGTACAGAACATCTTGTATCTCCTGGTTGACAGCAACACGTGGGTACAGAACATCTGGTATCTCCTGGTTGACAGCAACACGTGGGTACAGAACATCTTGCATCTCCTGGTTGACAGCAACACGTGGGTACAGAACATCTGGGATCTCCTGGTTGACAGCAACACGTGGGTACAGAACATCTGGTATCTCCTGGTTGACAGCAACACGTGGGTACAGAACATCTGCATCTCCTGGTTGACAGCAACACGTGGGTACAGAACATCTGGTATCTCCTGGTTGACAGCAACACGTGGGTACAGAACATCTGGTATCTCCTGGTTGACAGCAAAACGGGGGCCCAAAAATTTACCCCTTTTTTAAGAACCCGTGGGCGAAACACCCCTTTTGGGTTGACCCCCCCAACGGGGCCAAAAAAAATTGGCTCCCGGTTAAAAAACATTCAAACACTGGTTCTCCGGGTTTGAAGAAACAGGGACAGAATTTTGCCCCTGGTTAAAAACACGGGGGAAAAAGGGGGCCCGGTTACGCCCCCTGGTACAGAACACGGGCCCTTTCCCCAAAGGGGAAAAGGGGCGGGGAAATTTGACGTTTCCGGGTTTACAAAACACGGGTGAAACGGGCCCCGTGAATTTGATCTGCATCTCGGTTGACAAAAAAGGGGACGAACATTGGTTTTTTTCCCTCCGGTTTGACAGCAACACGTGGGAAAAAGTAAAAGGTATTTTTCCCCGGTTCCAACTGGGAAAAGAACTTTGGGGGGTATTTCCCTCCTGGTTACGAACACGGGGTACAGAAAAAAGGGGTTTTGGTTGCCCTTTTCAGCCACGGGTTCGAAAGGCCTTTTTGTTCCCAACCAGGGTACAAAAATTTTTTTTCCACCTTGGGACAGAAAAACTTTTTTACAGGGGGGACGATTTTTTTCCGGGGTTGACAGAAACAGTGGTCGGGGCATGATTTTTTTTTTTTTGGGGGTTTCCAAACCGGGAAAAGAAATTGGTAGGATCGTATCCCTTTTGGGAAAAAGGGGAAGGTGTACGAAGTTGTACCCAAAATTTCCTGGGTTACGAACTTGGGACGGGGAACACGTGTGACTCTTTCCTGGTTACGAACAGTGGGAAGAAAACGGAAATTTGGTTTCCCCCTGGACAACACGGGGGTACTGTGACGAGGGGGTTTTCCCTTTTCCCCCGGGGGGAAGGGAATCGTACCCTCGGGTTCGCAACACGTGGGTACAGAACTGAGCTGGTTGAGCCGTTGGGGAAAAAAACCCAAAAAAATTGCCCTTTATTTTTTAAAGGGGCCCAAAAAATTTTGGGGTTTTATCTTTTCCCCGGGAACAGGGGGAGGGTTTTTCTGCTATCCCGGGTTGACAGAACACGTGGGGGGGAAAAAAGACTTTTTTTTCCCCCTTTACAGAACAGGGGGGCCCCCCCCCCCCCCCCCCCCCCGGAAAAAAAATTTAGCCCCTGGGAGCAAATTTTGGTAGGGGGAATCCGGGGCCACCGGAAAACCCCAACGTGTGTATCTGAACTGAAAAATTTTTTTTCCCCCCATTTTTAAACCGGACTTGTTCGCACCCTGGTACAGAAGTGGTGGGCTGAGCTTTTTTTGGGCAACCCGGTACGAAAAGGTTTGTGGGGTATCTTTTGAGCCCTTTTTACGAAAAAAGGGGGTAAAACTTAGAATTTGCCATCCCCGGGGGAAACGAACGGGGGGTTAATGCTTTACGTGGTAGTTTCGGTTACCCCCGGGGTACGGGACGAGCGGTTGATCTTATTCTCCGGGTTGCAGAACACGGGGAAAAAGGGAGGGGTGATTGCTATCCCGGCGCAACACGTGGCAGAAATGGAACGTTTTGATCTCCCAACCCACAGAAAAAAGGGGTCAGAACTTTAAAAATTTGTATTTCTTTTCCCAAAAAAAATTGGACTTTTTAAAATTTTTTCCTGGTTAAAAAAGGGCGGCCCGATGACGTTTTTGTATTGTTTCCCGGTTTGACGCAACCCGTGTGTACGGCATGAGGGAAAGTTTTATCTGTTTCCCGGGCCCAACACTTTAAAGGGAAAATTTTTTGTTTTTTGCCCCCGGTTAAAAAAGGGGGGTACGGGACATAAAATTTGGACGGTTAAAAATGGTAAGCATTTGGGAGAACAGTGTACGTGATCGTAGTTGTATCTGCTATTCTGTAGCAAACGTGTGATGATGCTAGTTGAGCATCTGGACACAGTGTGTACAGGTCATGATGACGTAGTTGATCTGCTTTCTCTGGTTGACAGCAACGTGGGTACAGGCATGATGACGTAGTTGTATCTGCTATCTCCAGGTTACAGCAACACGTTTGTACAGGTCATGAATGACGTAGTTGTATCCTATTCTGGTTGACGAACACGTGTGTACAGGGCATGATGACGTAGTGTATCTGTTTTCTCTTCTGCTGCCAAACGGTGTCAAGCCATGATGAGTAGTTGTATCGCTCTGTCTGGTTGACGCAAACAGTGGGTACAGGGATGATGACGTAGTTGTATCTGTTCCCTGGTTGCACGAAACGGGGTACAGGACTGATGACGTAGTTGTTCTGCTATCTCCTGGTTACTGCAACAGTGGGTACAGACATGATGACGTAGTTGTATCTGCTATCTCCTGGTTGACAGCAACGTGGTACAGGCAATGATGACTTAGTTGTATTGCTATTCTGGTTGACAGCAACGTGGGTACAGAGCATGATGACGTAGTTGTATCTGCTATCTCCTGCAGCAACAGTGTGTACAGTGCACTGATGACGTAGTTGATCTGCTTTCTCCTGGTTTCAGCAACAAGTGGGTACAGGACATGATGACGTAGTTGATTGCTATCTCCGGTTGACAGAAAAAGGTAAGTCAGGATGACATAGTTGTATCTGCTCTCTCCTGGCCTCTTACCGAAACACGTGGGTACAGAACATGATGATCGTTGTTGCTATCTGCTTTCTAATGGTTGACAGCAACAGTGTGGATACAGGTCATGATGACGCAGTTGTATCTGCCTATCTCCTGGCTTACTGCAACAGGTGGGGTACAGAACACGATGACGTAAGTTGTATTGCTATCGTCCTGGTTGACAGCAACACGTGGGTACAGGACATGAT
>JAFLJL010017513.1:0-12965 GCA_018398815.1 Conus ventricosus | reverse complement strand
GCATGGTATTCTGTTTAATCAAACTCGGGTATTATTTTCAAATTCCTGTTGCTATTACAAGAAACTGCAGTCTGACGTCAAGCAGTGAGTCTGTTTTTAAGAACGGTGAACGTGAATGCTTAAAAGAGAGTGAGAATGGAAAAAAAAGGAAGAAGAAAAACAGATGAAGTAATTCCAAGAAATAAATTGCTATGAAGTACATTCCAACAAATAAATTGCTGTCTGCAAAATAAATTGGCAAAATCCACCAGCCACCGTGGTGAAGTGGTTAGCTTTGCAGACTCCCAGCTGGGAGGTCGTGGGTTCGATTCCCATCAGAGCCATGTGGGATTTCTCTGCTCAGACCGGCTCCTACCCAGAGTTGAGTTTGTTATGGGCTCAATTGGGAAGACTGGGACCACAGTCAACTTTCATCCACTGAATGGATGTGTCTCTGAGAGTGTTGCTCCAGTTTCCTAACCAATACTGCAGGTGTCTTGTTTCTCAGGCCTGTTTGCCTTTGGGATACCTATGAAAATAAGCGTAGAGTACAGCCCTGTCATGCAATCTCAGACCGGAATGAAAATCCGTAGCATCATCTTCATCATCCTGATTCTCATTGATCAGCATTAAAACAAAAAGCCCTCAGATTCTGTGGCCCTTCATGCCCTGCTCTCATGGTGACTCAGTTTCGATGTCCTCTCCAAGACTCTGACCTTGGTTTGGTTCCATTGGGGTCACTGGCATTGGCAAGTTCATGGGGCTTCTTGTTGGACGGGTGTGGAGGCGCCCTCTAGAGACAGTTCAGTCATGCTGGCTGCGCGACCAGGCAGTTATTGTTGTCAGTAGGGGGCTTAGTAGGTAGTGTCGTGCATATGGTAGATCAGAACAGGCACCACTGAACACACACGGAAGTAACTTGGCAGCAGTGCAGTGTCTCCACTGGTGGGTTACCTCTTGACAGTGACTGCTCCCTGTAGATTGCGGTGCTGGGGCTGAGCTGGGCTGGGGCTTTGGATGGGAGGTCGGAATGAATGGCATGGGTGCAGTGCCACTGAGGTGGCACAGAAGATGGGACAGCAGAAGAAAAATAAAAGGGCTAAAACCATGTGCAGTTTAAATCACTTTCATATCTGTACCATCCACCCATTTCCTCACTCAATCTACTGTTTGTATTTCTTTAAGTCTGTTAGGCCTCTCCCTCCCTCTTTTCTTCCCCCTCCCTCTCCCTTCTTCCCTCCCCCCCCCCCCCCCCCCTTTCCCCTGATCTAGACAAAAACGTGAACATGATGCATCATGGAGCGTTAGCGACAACATATGTCGGCCTTCACAAAAGGTTGGAAAACAAAAATGTTTGAGCGGACCTTTTTGAGGGACAGTGTTACCTGACCATAACAGTTTTTTTAAAAATCTGGGCCCACTGTGCTTCAGATTTTGTATGCATGTTGGTATAGACGGGTTGCTTATCTAGAAATCACGCTGCAATTTAGAATATTTCGTCCCTTTTTCTAGGTGCAACACCAGCAAGGGACCAAACGCTGAAGGTCCGTCTTTGGGCAAAGAGGAAACAGACAGGCAGCAGTAGCACTGGCAGACGAGTGGTCCAACACGAGTCAGAAGAGGATCGTCTTTTCAAAGAATATTTGAGAGCTGAAATTAAAAAGAGCAGTGCCGTGTTAGACATGATGAAAGAGAGAGAGAGACGAGACACAGAGAGAGAGACAGAGAAAAGGAGAAACATGAGATGGAAAAAAAGAAGTATATGAGAGAAGCAGAGGAGAGCAAGGCACGGACGAAATTCTACGAAATGATGTTTAAGAAATTGTCAGAACAAAATGGCAACAAACAAAATGAAGAAGGTAATATGGAATATGTAAAATCGTGGTTCATCGGTGAAGAAACCTTTGTATGAAAGTTTTAGTGATTAGAGGATTGTATTACTACATTGACAGTACCAGTTTTATATTGTTAGCTGTGGAAGAGGGAAAGGAAAGTCATAGTGCATGGAATATGAATGTCGGTGGTGTGCAGTTTAGCCTTGCATTTGGATATTGGAGCAGGCAAGAAAAGAAAAAATGTAAGTGTGAAAGGTAATTATGTATGTCTGTGTGAACAAAATGTTGGAAGATGCAGTGTTCACAGGGTTCGTACGCCCCCTTATTTTCTTGAAAAGTGCTTGAGATTTGACATGACCATTTCAAGGCCTGGAAAAGTACTTAAAAATAAGCTGAAGGCCTAACCCCCCTGGAAAAGTCCTTGAAATTTCAAAATCGGTCACAATCTGTCCTCTCAAAGCAAGGAAGTGACTGTCACTCAAGAAAATGTTTTTTATACGAAATAAATCACAATCTCTGTCACTCCATGTGGCTTCGTGATCGCCGATCCCGTAGCAACCGACAACAGCCTAGCTGAAGCAGAAGGGAAGTAACTCGTCAGTGACTAGTGTTTGACTTACTATAGACGTAAGTGTAGAAGCCAACAGAGTTCTTTCCCTTTGGTTACCATCGGGGTTGTGTCGACGGTCGATGTTTTGCGCCAAATAGTGCTACTGAGCCTGCAAGATGGGGAAAGGAGACTGCGTTTTCAATGATATGTGGGCAGAAAAAGATGCTTTCAAAGGTTGGTTAGCTCGTGGAGAAAACGAACACTCAGCAAGGTGCACATTGTGCAAGAAGAGTTTTAGTATCTCGGGTATGGGCATCAGTGCTGTGAAGAGTCATGCTGATGGAGTGAAACACAAACGGTTGGTGGAACATGAACATGAGAATAAGAGAAATGCCGGTGGTGCCACACAGCTGACCATGCATGGATTCACTCTTGGAAACCGAAACTCCTCACCAAGATCTGAACCACCGGGTGCAAGGCAGGAGACTGGCAGTCAACTGCCTTCAACTTCAAGTTTTACTGCAGTGACAGGGGGGTCTCAAGATGCACCTTCCACATCAGCAGCTGCAGGGTCTTCAAGCAGCTTTTCTAAACAGAAAACGATCGACGAATCGTGCACCAAGAACGATGTCCTAACTGCTGAGGTGTATTGGACTTTGTTTGCCATGGAGAAGCATTACTCTTATCACAGTTTCACTGGTGTTGGGGAGATATTCAAAAAAATGTTTCCATCGTGTTCTGTTGCTGACAAGTTTGCCTGCAGTGAAACGAAGGCCAGGTATTTGAGCACATTTGGATTAGCACCCCACTTTCTGGATTTGCTGAAAGTAACAGGCTGCTCATAGAGTTTAATAAACATAAATTTGCAAGAAAGTTGTTAATTACTACCCTTGAATGAAGCTGCTAACCCCTGGAAATTCCCTTGAAAACCCCTTGAACTTTTTTTTCTGATATCTGTGGGAACCCTGAGTTCAGGCAAATTTTATTTAACACATAAGCACCTTTTCTCCCATTTACACAGTAGAAAATGGTTAGAGCTCTTCAAAGTTTGAAAGCTTTCCTTTGAATAATGCCTACATCCTCTGTATGTTATGTGTCTTTAGTCGTGAATGACCTGAGTTCACACCGCAGCACCAGCAGTCCTCCGTGCTCTTTCAGTCTGTGCAGTTGTGCCAGCTCGAAGGCTTGGCTCGCTTGGTGGTTGACCTACAGCGGGTTAGTGAAGACGAAAACCTGTGGCTAGATTTCTTGAGGCCTGAAAAACTTGATCTTATTGCGAGATCAGTCTAATATCTTTCCTCAGCAGACTGTTCTGCTAGCAGACGCCTTCATCAACTACAAGGCTGCCAGGGCTTTGAGAGTTCTCTTGTCTTCCAGTGCTTGTGTCATCTTGTCAATGAAAGCCAGAACAACAGGCGGAGCAAGAAATGTTTTCCAGCATTGCTGCCTTTTGCCATCAGTGTGCTTCTCACAGGCCAAAGGTAAAACGTTGTGGTTCGATGGACATGGAGCTAGAGGTGAAGGAAATAAGAAAACCAAAGAAGCAGAAAGCGGCAAAAGAGAAAACCAAGTCAGCAGATGAAGGCCTGTTTGAGAAGATGTCAGCCTTTGCTGACCAGCAAGTCAATCCTCCCAGAGACGGTCACTCCAAGGACAATGACAAAGAGACTGGACTTCTTTTGAAGGGAGCAGAAGGTCCAGATCCACAGGGAGAGCACTCTCAGCAAGACGTGGCTTGCTCCTCACCCAGGCTAGGCCAAGCAGTGATTGAGCCGGGTGTGGGCAGCGAACTCTCACAGCCATCCTCCTCCACCCAGCAGTGTGTCAACAGGAAAAGGAAACGGCCGTACACTCAAGATACTGACTTCAGTTCTGAATCAGTTGGCATGGATCAAAATGTTACAGAGAGAATGGTTTCGTGCCCTGAGACTGGAAAGTTGATTGCAGTTGCTCCAAAATGAAAAGAGAATCGAGTCTATCGGTACAATGAACAGACAGGCAAATTTCAGACCGCCAAATCCATGGCTGCTCTAGCCCGACAAAAGTGGTCCAAAGAGGAGAAGGAGGCAGTGATGTGTTATCTCTTTGACTTCATTTTCAGGTCCACTTTGCCCGGTAGAGATGCCATCACCAACTGTATTAAGAATTCACCAGCTCTGCATTGTTGATCCTGGCGCTGTGTGAAATTCTACTTTTATAATCTTATCCGAAAGATGACAAATAGATAAAGGTTGTGACATCTGTGTTTTGAAGAGAGGAGGGGTGTCTTGTACACAGGAGTTATCCTTTACGAAACAAAAGGAAGGGGAAAACACAGAATAACACACTCAAAAAAGGAGTACAGCAATGCAGATTTTATACAGTACAAAACAGACAAGTAAATTATGCTGACTGCTGACAGGGAAGTACTGTTGTGTGCATTAATGTCTATTGTTTGTAATGTGTGAAGAACCAGAAGACATATTATTGAAAATTTATGTGTATGAAGTCTGTGCTACTTGTTTCGTGTGTTTACAAGTATTTTACCAGTTCTTATGGCAGTAATGCTACAGTCTTGTTTCTTTTCTGTAGAAGAAATGGCACAACTTTGTAATGAATTGTTTGACTATCTGTGTTTACAGACTGCATGGTTATTATGCTTGGTAGAGTTATTTGATTAGAAGGGGAGGGGGTGATAAGAGAAGGGGGTAAAACTTTCTTTAATATTAATTTGATTGTGAACATGGTGCATAAAAGAATGATTTGCTGACCATCCAGCTGGGAGGAATATAATCAAATCAGGAAGTAAACTAAAAGGAATGAGAATTAAAGCCTTTAGTCCCGTAGATGGTCTTTATGAATATAATGATTTTATGGTAACTCTGCTGAAGATTGACCACCAGTAACGACAGGAAAACAAAAGGTAAAAAAAAGAACATAGTCAAATTTCCTGCTGTTCTGATGATTCCCTTTCCACACACAGATGTACACACACACACACACACACACACACACACACACACACACACAATCAGATTGTCCATTTTCATGTTAAATCTCTTTCGTCCGTGATTTGAGGCATGAAAAATTACAATTACTGAATTACACATGCAGTCTCTTTGACTAGTCTGTGTGTCTGTCTGTCTGTCTGGCTCTCTCTCTCTCTCTCTCTCTCTCTCTCTCTCTCTCTCTGTATGTCCATTTTATTGCTGAGTGATTCATTGAAGCCCAGTATCTTCACCAGGTTTCATATTTATCTGAAACTATCAGTATTCTACCAGTTCAGATGGTGAAATTTAAAAGAAAAAAAAAATCTCAGGCACTAATAGTGTTTAGTGTGTCAATTTTCATTTGGCGGAAATGGGAAAGAGGATTGTTTGTTTGAAACATTTGTTTTTTTTTTCTTATTTTTTGTTGTTGTCTTTTTCCTTTAGTCTTGTCCACAGTTTTCCTGCCGTTCTAGAAAGTTTTTGCTAATTTTTTTTTTTCATCTTTTACAGTTGATGACATGTCAGCTTTTCTATTGCTGTCCAGTGACTAGATAACGAGATTTACAATAATGTGGCTAGAACAGCTCTGTTGGTAGCACCGGACTCGAAATCCTACAGTTGCCGGGGCAAATCTCCGCCAGGCCGTTTTTGGTACAGTGGGATTTTTCGCTGGGAGATAACATTGGATCTGACTCCCATTTTCTGAGAAATGTTCTGGTATACTGTTCAGTATTGTCAATAGAGTACAACAACAGACTCTGTTGTCAGTCAGATCAAAAGATACTGAGCAAAATGACTATTATCTTTATCTGACAAAGAATTGTTCTGGTATACTGTTCAGTGTTGCCAGTCTAATTAACAACAGCCTCTGTTGTTCACCAGATCATAAGATGCAGAGCAAATATAATGATAAATTTTCTTGGACAAATCATTGTTCGAATATTCTGTTCCTTGTTTTGTCAGTCAGAGTACAACAGACTTGGTCGTCGGCCAAATCAAAAACAACCTTTGCAAAGTCAGTATTTTCTTTCTCTGACAGTCGATTGCTCCAATATACATTGTTGTCATTCTGATTATATCATGCTTGGAAAGGTGAAAGTTAATAAGTCTTTAGACAAGAGGTTGAGAGAAGCGATATTCCGGTGTTGCTTGGTTGTATTTGTGTTCTTTTCAGTGCCATTTGTTGAATGTCCTATGGATTGTAATCAATATCATTATCAGTCGTCAACTTAAAAGATTCATTGCAAATGAACAACACTGTGGTGATTGATTAAGGGCCATGTTTGCCAAGTCTGTTTAGTTTGTTTTTCCAGTTCTTAGAAGTCAAGTGGTTGTGCATCTGATTGTAACTATTGTACTGAACATGCTTTGAATGATGAAAGGAGACGCAGATCCATGGATGCATATTAGGGGGGGAGGAGAGGGGAAGTGGGGGTGGAGTTGCGGTGAGGAGATTGATGTAGTGGAAAAGAAGGAGGATGTACAAATGTCTGCATGTTTGAAAATGTGACAGTTGTGGTGATCTCCCTTCGTGTGTAGCTGAGCCTAGACGTAGAAGGCAAGTTTCGCGCAGTAAAACTGCTGCAGTTCATGTCGTTGTTTGCTGGGTTATGGAAGTTTAGACGTTCCCTCTATTTTTCATTGTGATGTACCGACTAGGTTAAGAAAAATCTCCAGGGGAGAACAACAGATGAGTCATTTTTTCGTTCTTTGTTTGTACTGTCCCAACTGTTAAATGTGATTTATTTTTTCGCCTGAAGAGACCCAAGTGGTTGAAATGCATCGTGTCTTGTCATGTGCTTTGTTGTCAATGTCATTGGCGGTAAGTAACAAACTCTATTTCTACATTTTGCTTCGTTGGCCGCCGTCAGTCACTCCATTTTGATAGGTTAAGAAAATGGTGCACATTGTGGAGAAAGGACAGTGGGTGGCTGTTCCTTTGGGTGCATATTTGTCCAGTTGGCTTTTTTTTCCAATTAATGCTTTTTAGAAATACATGTTTAAGAGTTTTCCGTATCTTTTTACTGGGTGTTTAAAAAGTAAAACAATGCCAGGCACCCTGTAACTTTTTCCTGCTTGTTGACAGCTCTGAGGAGGCCCTGTTTTGTGGGATTGTCAGTAATAATAAGCAACTGAAAGACAAGGGAGAAAAAAAACCGAAATGTATCATGATAACTGGAAGGGAGATGAGGCTTGCTAAACATTGCCCATTACCTACTAAAAAACTTGAAGGACACGGAGACACAAGTCTTTTGGTGTTGCTGACGGGAGGAAATTGTCCACCCATACTACCAGTTTGTCGTGGGATAATATGTGGTGACATGCATTGTCTTAGAATTAATTACTGGGACTGTGACATCTTTGTGCTACATGTACCAAATTACCTTGAATGTGTGTTGAAAAGTAAACTGAAATGCAGACACAGTGTGGAAAAGTATGTTATGAAATGCATTATCATGATTTTGTTGTTGTTGAAAAAATGGCTGTACTGTAGTAATCTATGCACAGAATGGATGACATAGTGCATTCATTCAAATGAAACGCTGTAACTGATTTCTCATTGTGAAGGTGATACCCAGTTACAATAATGCTTAAACTGCACACATTCTTTTTTGACTGAATCATCTGAGTGAAACTGTAGTTCAAATTCAATAAAAAATGTAGATGATGCTCGCATAAGCCATGGAAAAGATGAATTAACAGTAGTCAGCAACTTGATCTTCCTTTTCTTTTTGTGTACTTCCCCCTTCCCCATCCCACCCTACCTCTTTTCCCTCACCCCCATATTATGTTTGTTGGCTGGTTTCCCTTTGCTTATTCTTCTGTTTTTAGTTTGTTTTTGTTTTCGTAGCCCTAGGTTCAGGTTTTGACTCGGAAAGGTTGAATACCACTCATTTGATTGGTTCTGAGTATATCATTCAGTAATGATTGATACTTATGCTAACAAGTTAGTTCGACACATGTTGGAACAGTTTATGATATGATTTTGTCATCTCTTGGAAAACGCAGCATATAAATTCATTAAATGTGTTGCTGTGTTACTGATTTCAAATGCATTTCAAGTGATACAGAACATGCATTGCAAAGGGAAAAAAAATTGTTAGATATTTTTGTGCCATATTTATGTTGACTTTTGAAAATAAAAGACCACTTTTCTTTCGACATGGCTGTGTTCAAATGCTTTGCCTTTTTGTTTTATCATTTTTTTCTGGTTTTGTTTTGTTTATTTAGTATGTTCCTTTCTCACTTTGTGGTGCACTCATTCTTTCATTTGGGTCTTTCCAGGGCTACAAACACTCCAGTTACAGTCCTTGACATTCTTACTGGGTTGCTTAACTCAGACATTGGGCCTGTGCGTCGCTGACTCTAGATGGTCTATGATTCCTTGTTCTGTGGTATAGAGCAACTTTCAGGTTGAAACCACTGCACCGATCTCATGTAACATGGTAGATGACAATAATCATCCCAGGTGATTCAAGACTCAAATGATTGATGTAAGCCAAAAAGCACGTGTCAAAACAGGAAGTCACTGGGTGATGACATGGACCTCTAGCCCAATCTTAAACCCTAGCAAAGAAGAATAGGAGCTGGAGTCGAGTTAGTGTGTCTGGGAAGAGGGTATGCTGGGGGTTGGGAATGAAGGAAAATCAAACGATCAAAACTGAGAAGGTGTATTTGATATTCCGTTCTGTTTATTCATTATAATTTCAATTGCATGTAAAACTTCCATTCAAAATTTCCTTTTACTGGCGAACCATGTTCGTTGATTGATTCATCCATTCTTTCATTCATTTATGTATTTCTTTTTTTTTTTTAAATTGTGTAATACTTCTAACCCTCAGACTGAGATTTGTAACATCACTCAAGTATTTGATTTCTTATAAAAGCAATAATAGTTGCATGCACTCAATATTGTCTTGATTCGACAAATGAGAGATATTTTTGTCTTCCCTATTGATCTCTGAATGGAAAAAAAAAAGAAAAAGAAAAACAACAACAGGAAATGTACTGAATCCTCTAAACGACATTTACCCATAGTGCAAGATAAATCTGCATTGGTATCAGCAGCAAAATGTAGTTTATGTATTTTTGATGTTAGATATGCTAATAAATATAAATCGGTTGAATACAAAAGTCTTGGAATTTCTTAGTTTTAGTCGGGTCAAAGTAAAAAGGCCCAAATGGTATGCTCGTTTTTTTGTTTGTTTCTTCTTTTTGCTTTTTCATCTTGTGATGCCGCTCCAGTAGCATTACACCCTTCCCCTTCTCTCCCCTTCTCTCCCCCAACTCCGCTGATCATTCCGGCTGCCTGCCCACGGTCACCCTTTGGGGATGTCCTGTCAAAGTCCAGGCAATGGCATTCCACAGGGAGAGTCAGTGTCAAGTCGCCATGCTGTAGGCAACCCACCAGAGGAGACACTGCACTGCAGCTGAATCAGTTAGATGGTGTTCAGTGAGGTCTGCCCTGACCTGATATGCGCTGGACATTACCTTCTAAGCCTCTTACTAACATAACCTTTGTTTTAAATGATATGCATACAGAATGTCTACCATGTTCTAATAGATCTTGTTCTTTTACATTACACTTACAAACACCTAACAATCGGATAGATATTCTCACGACCTGCTCAGAAACTATCGGGTTCTTTAATTTCTGATTTGGCCGCACAAAGCGAAACAGACATCTTTTTAAATGTTTCTGGACGTCAGATATTCAGCATTTCCTGCCATTATTCGGATATTAAGAAGCATGCTTTATGTGTGTGTGTGTTTTTGTTGTTGTTGAGTTTTAATTCTAGTGAGATAAAACCAGAATGAATAGCATTTACCTTTGCGTCTACCCTCAGGTGTTTTCTTCCTGCATCCGTGTACACTGTATCATTTGGTATTTTTGGAGACACATTAAGGCGTTTTCTCAAAGTAAACGAATGTGCTTTTTCAATACAAATGATCATTTTACAAACTTTACATCCTCTCTCTCTCTCTCTCTCTCTCTCTCTCCTCTCTCTCTCTCTCTCTTCTCTCTCAGATAGGCCACAGCCCCTTCTGAAGGGGGATTACATTCAAAACTCAGCATGATAAGTATGACAACAACATCAACACAAAGTTTAACTAGAATGTATGGGGGAAAAAACAGCAATAAAATGATACTCAAATGGATGAATTACAATCTACTACACATGTGCATGAAGTCTAATCTACTGACCCATATATTAATACCATACTAGGATATCCATGTCCATGTAGTATTGGCGTGTCAATACATTTGTTAGCTAACCATAACAGCTCGCCTCTTAAAGGCTTTATATAAATGCATGCATAAATTCCTCACAATAATTTTATTTTCATTCGTCATTAATAGAGTCACACAGAACTGACATGGACTTGCATAATATTTACATGGAATATATTCCTGCCGTAGGTCACTGAAAGCAGAGCAGACGAACAGAAAGTGTATTTCGTTATCATTTGCCTTTCCACATAGCGGGCATGTCAGATTGCGGTCAGAAACTACATTGTATCGTTGACGATGCATTTCTATATCTGAGACACCAAATCTGAACTTCGTCATATAATTTTTCATATGTCTGTCAATATCAAGTGAAAGATATGTTTCGCAATTATTAAATGATTTAAACGATCTGTACCATGTAAATCTATCACTTTCCAAAACATGTTCATGCCAGTTTTGCCATCTGTTATCAATAAGTCTCTGACGAAACAATTGCAAAAAATATTTCACATTTTTCACACCCTGGTTTAGCCATACAAATCCAAAACCATTTAGAAACAGGGTCTTACGAACATTTGACGCCCATGTGGTTTTGTCCCGTGAATCCAACCAGAGTAACATTTTATAAGCTTTTAAAGGTAATCTGTTATCATTCATCCGTGATATCTTTAGCCAGTATCTGATACACTGTACACTTGAATTTATGTAAATAGGGTGACGTCCAGTATCTCCATAAACAAGATCATTAGGTGTTTTAATGTGGACTCCTAAAAATTTCTTTAGAGCATACAAATGAACCTTTTCAACCTGAACAGCAGCAGTATCCAGTCCCCACAGTTCAGCACCATGGAGAGCGATTGGCTGCACCCGAGTATCAAAAATTTTTAACAATACTCTCAGCGAATTATTAAGTGCGAACAATCGTTGCAGAATTGATAACAACGCATTTCTCGCTCTGCTTGCGAGATCTGTGCATGCAGCCACAAAACTAAGTCGGGTAGAAAAATAAATACCAAGATATTTATAACAGTTAACGACAGCCATTTGCTCACCATTAAAAAACCATCTCTCTCGCGCTGCATTCATTTCATTTCATTTCATTTCTCTCTCTCTCTCTCTCTCTCTCTCTCTCTCTCCCTTTTTCTCTCCCTCCCCCCCCCCCCCCTCCCCCACCGTTCTTTGAGCCATCTTTCTTGAAGGAGGAATCTCTATCTCTCTCCTCCTCTCTCTCTCCTCTCTCTCTCTCTCTCCTCTCTCTCTCTCTCTCTCTCTCTCTCTCTCTCTCTCTCTCTCTCTCTCCTCTCTCTCTCTCTCTCTCTCTCCCCGTTTTTACTTTTTTTTCTTCTTTTTTTTCGTATTGTATTGGAGTTCTAGTCCTTTTTGCATGCTTCTTTTGTTTCCTTATCTTATTTTGCATTGTTGACCCTACTAAGGGCGAGGACTGGATGTAAAACAACACATCAATGCTTATCTGTTATCCTCGTAAATAAAGAATTATCTTGTCTTGTCTTCTCTCTCTCTCTCTCTCGCTCTCGCTCTCCTCTCTCTCTCTCTCTCTCTCTCTCTCTCTCTCTCTTCACCATGGGGCATCTACCTCCCTTTTCGAAGGGAAAGTCTTTTCTGCGTCTGGATAGGGCATCGACATACTGATGGGCTGAGGATGGGTTCCATTTAGATGTCGGTTCAAAGCTGCTGACGGATGCTATATATTACCCTTTCATTGCCCGTTTGTAAGTGAAAAAAACAAACACACGCATTGATGAGATAAGATTCATAATGAGTAAATGAAATATAAAAAGAAGGAAGAATGTGCCGTAGGGATGATACAAGCCCTTAGTGTTCCTTTGATTCATACACATGCACATGTAAACAGACATGAACAGACAGGCAAACACACACACACACACCACCCATACACATACACGTGCGCGTGCGCGCGGCACACACACACACACACACACACGCACGCACGCACGACCACGCACGCACATACACACACACCACACACACCACACACACACACACACACACACAAAAATACGCACGCATGCTCGAACAGGCAGACATACACGCTATATAAGCTTAGTTAGATATATCGGAAGATAGGCACGCACACACACACACACACGCACGCACGCACACACACACACAACACACACACACACACACACACACACTCACTCATGCGCGCGCGCACACACAGAAACACACGCGGGCGCTTGCGGGCGTGCATATTACACACATACACGCACGCACGAACACACACACAGAGATAAAGTGACGCACGGATGCTGTGTGCATACAGAAGAGCTCGGCGGAAGTGCACCTCGTTTGAGAAGTGTTCACTGACGGTCAGGTAAACAAGCAGACGAACTTGATCAGTACGACACCAGAGCTCA
>JAFLJL010017512.1:10056-20829 GCA_018398815.1 Conus ventricosus | reverse complement strand
GCACCTGTAGCACCTGTTTGGGTCACACATAAGCAAGACCCTACCTACCAAGCCTTTACTTCAAGAGAATAACTGCATAGTTGTGGAACAAGCCAAAGTGACAATCTGCTCCCCACTCCCCCCTTACCTGAGGGCGCTACCATGTCCGTCTAGCAAAAGTTTCTGTGAGCTTGCCAAGACTGGCAGCTCACCGAGGGCAAGGTTTTGAGAGAAAAAAAAAAGACAACCTCCCGATCCCAGCTTGCAATTTAAATCAGGTTTGGATCAGTCTGATTATGATTATGTTTAAGTGAATAACCTTATTTATCGAAGAAAATTAGACACAGTCTTACACAGAGAAGACAGCTTAGTCAGTTACCAGACCCAAAGAATGATGGCAATAATTGCTGAAAAGTATGTGAAGAACACTCAACACAAAAAACTTTTGGTGCCGGGAAGAAATCTTTGTAAACAGAATATTCCCCTACACATTAGAGAAAAGCACAAAATTTTTCCAAACTTAAAATTGCGGGAAAAAACCCCTTTTCATGTTTTAAAATTGTGAAAGGGGTTTTCAGGTCCCTTAAAAGCATGTACATGAAGCAACCTTTTAAAACCTTTAACGATTTTGCAAAAAATTTTTGCCGGGGAAAAAATATCCCCCCCCCCCCCCCCCCCCCCCCCCCCCCCCCCCCAAAAAAAATTTAAAGGGGGGGAAAAAACAAAGAAAAAAAATTTTTTTAAACGCAAGTTTCGTCTGCTACTTTTCGGTCAGAAGAAAGCAAAAAGACTTTTCCCATGGCCTTGCGTTTTTTAAACCTTTGCCCAAAGATGGCGAAAAAGGGGGATCTTACTCGCTAACAGCCCTTTTTCCAAAATCTTCAAAAGGGTAAAAAATGTGTTTATAAAAGATTTCTTTTTTTTTTTATTTTTGGGGGGGAATTAACAGGGGGGCTGAGATATTACAGGTACAAAAAGGGGGGAAAAAAACAGGTCTGATGTAAAAAGTGCAAACCCCAAAGATTTCCCTAACTCTAACCGGGGCCCCTAAAGACCCCAGAATCAGGCGCCCCCCTTTCTTTACAGGTGCAACAAGTGAACGCAAACCCCAACCCTGGATACTCTGACAGGAAATTCAGACCTCGAAAGCAGACAAAACCCAAAAAGTTCTCATACATCTCCCAAAAAACAAAGGGGGAAACAAAGAACCAGCACAAAAATTTTTAGAGTCCACCAATTGCAGACGGGTCGAAAGCAGCTTGGTGCCCCAACGCACGCCGACTTGAGAGACAGGATCCTTCACTTTTCCAACGAGGGAACAAAATCAATTCCATCACACAGTTCACTTCCATCATGGAAAAGAAATCAATTCCAGAAATCAGAGTCACCATTCCTGGCATTCTAAACGAAGGGCACACAGTCGGAACTGGAGAGGAAAGCAGTAACCCTTGACTACATAGAGCAAACATACTCCAAGGAGTTCTGGACAGATACATACAGATGGCTCAGCAGAAAGAGGCTACCAGAAACAGAGGTTGAGGAATTTTCGTGAAGCTGATGGATGGAACTCCTGTCCGACAAGCCATCCCGACTGGCAAGTTCTCCAAAACTTCAAGGCTGAGGCAGATGCAGTACAGTCAGCAGCCAGAACGCTGTATGAGAATAGGGGGAAATCTGGACCAAAGTCGTCATCTTCTCCGATGCTTTATCAGTGCTGCAGGCTGTTAAAAATCCTCACAACAAGGAACTCAACTCTCTTGTCTCTACCGTAGCCATTCTGCAGCAGTCCACTGAGAATACTGTCATCCAGTGGATACTCTCACACTGCAATATATATATATATTTATATATATATATATATATATATATATATATATAGATTAGTATGGTTAAAATACCCAAAATGATTTTGATAGTGCTCGACCCCTTGGGAGCAACATTTGTTAAAATAGGTTTTTAAAAATAGAATCTACAATTTGTTTCGAGCGCGTTGCGCTGTCATCAGGATGGTTTTTGGTTTGCCACCGCGATGTTATATAGTGTGTGGGCTCCCGTTTGCGGTTGTTCGCACGTGCGGGTTGGCTGCACATGTTTTTTGGGGGCTTCTAGGTTTTTGTTTTGGGTGTATTCACTAACAACGATTTCCATTTATGCCTGCAGTTGTTTACTATTTCTGTTTTGGTGTTTAAGTTGCAAAGTGTGGTTTGTCATAGTATTAACCATTTTTCAGTTAAACATAAGTTGCACCTTTTTGAAACAATGCTGTATGGTGATGCTCTTTTTATGATTTTCCAGGATATATTGTAGCTTGTTTTTGCGTCTTTAAGTTTCCAGATATATTTGCTCAGTTCTGTTTGGTTTTTATATTTTTCTTTATTAAATGACTGTTTGTGGTTTGCATATCTGGTTTTAAAGTGGTTTTCAGTGATCCCTATGTATGTTTCTTTTTCATTTTCAGATGTCACAGTGGCATGGTTACATTGTTGTTGTGAAGGCATTATTGCTCAGGGGGCACTGCTTTTTTTTAAAAACCTATTTTAACAATATTGTCAGATCTGAGCCTTCCTGTCCTGTCATCGTTACCATGGTCCACGGTCACGAGCTACGCGCATTCGGTTCGCACTCTGTCATCAGCAGTCAGTCTGTGTTGGTGACAGTTTTGGGGTTTTACAGCGCGCCCGGGTAGTTCAATAGAAGGTTATTTTTAAACCGGTTAGGGATAAACTGTTTGTGGTTGGGCCCTAACTCAACGCCTTTAGTTATTTTTAGACCAGGAGAAGCGAGTCAGCCGGTTTTCTGACACTGGCCGTGTGGGTGTGTGTGTGGGTTCCGTTGTCAAGGGGGGGTCACTCAGGTTTTCTCAACAGGTGGCAGGATTAGGTACGTCTGCGCACGAATCGGCGTCATCGTGAGTTTTTTTCGGGTGGCTGTCAAGACTGCAGGAGGTGTGGGTTCTGGGGCCCGATAGTTTTTTCTTACGGGTGATTTGTTCACCAAGAAGATTAGACTAGTGTCTTGTGGCGTATTGCCTAGCTAGTCTAAGTAATCCGTGTATCCACGTTCTACTGTGTTAGGGGGGAAGGGAGGTGCCTGCGTTACCGGTAGTTGTATGTTTTGTGTCAGAATGAAGTGAGTCGAGTATAGTTGTTAAGAAAAACCTCACGGGGCCTCAGCTGCGTGAGCGGCTGACAGATCCTGTTGCTGTGTGTCTCGTCTGGTGCGCTGCGAAGTGGCTGTTGTCGGCGCGTGGCGTTACGTCTGATGGTTGCTGTTTGAGTGGTAGGTGTGGTTTGGGGTTTTTGTTCGTCTGGTAGTTTTGGGATATATGGTTCGTGCATGTGGGTGTGAATGGTTCGTATGTGTGGTGTGGAGGGTGTTATCTGAGGGGGATATAGGTGTTCACTGGGATGTGGAGTTATTATGGAGAGTTTCACATTCAGTTCAGGACAGGCGCTCAAAATGTATTATGCGGGAAAGGTATTAGGGAAATGGGGTTTAAAACTATGAATTATTATTATAGTGTGGTTACGATGTGATGACTGCATTTTGTTGACATCGTGTGTCGGACGTATTGTTGTTGACACTGTGGTGGGCAGAGAGTGATGTATAGGGCTGTCGACTTGGTAAATGAAAGTAAGCGGAATGTTGGGGCTCTTCGTGAAGTGAATTGCAATGTGGTAGTTCCCGCAGGGTTATGTGGTTAGGCTCGCAGGGTTCATGGTGGAAATTTTGACAATGCTTGGTAAAACCTTATGCTTTGAACTCTGTTGATTCTGGTCACGCGCTCGAGAGGATTGAGAGATTGATTATGTAATGAGGAGGAGTTTTGGTGGTAGTTGCTTTATTTGCTACGGGTTTGGATTGGTATTTTGGTTGTGTTTTGGTATGGGGTTTTGTCTGGGTTCCACTTTTTTGGTGGGGCTATTTTTCCCTGGTGGGTGATGATTTGGGTATGTGCGAGCCCATGTGTGAATGATGTTGTGGACTAGCCTCGTATGCTATGAGCGGTCGGGGTTTGTATGAGGTGGATTCGTGCACTGATCTAAATAGTGACTAAGTGTTTATTTCAAGCGGGAGTAAATACGGGGATTTAGACTAAGGATCTGTGCTCTTTCTCTGATTGACCTACCAAGCCCCCTGGTGTACGACGGGATCCTGTGTCGGGCTGTTTGCACATCCTTGCGGAAGCCCCTGTGGGCTTCTCGAGTGACCTGCTGTCACCTGTCGTCCGAGGTCACGTGTCCTCTCGGGGTCAGGCGGATTACCCGGGTCATCCGTCAGGTGGTGGGCTCGTCTTGCGTCTCTTCGACCTATTCCCGCTCCCATTTCCCATGCCCTTGCCCCCGTCAAGCTGTAACCCGGTTGTCCTTGGTCCACTCCAGACCGAATGTCAAATTGACCCATCAACTTCCCCCTCCCTTGCCCTGTCCTTGTCCTCCCCTGCGCCGCTGCAGCTTTAGGTATGCTGGCCGTGTGGGCAGTGGGGGGCAACTACTCGCCTGCACCTGGTGGCGCGGGCCGGACAGGACTGGGACTGAGCACGTGGCTTGACCTTGGGGGTTCGCCAGGAGAACTGCGGGGAGGTACTAGTGTTGCGGTGGAGGGGGTCCTGGACGCTGTGTTGTGTGGCCAGTGGACTTGTGTGGCCAGTGGACTTGTGTGGCCAGTGGACTTGTGTGGCCAGTGGTCTGGTATGGCAGGGAGCATCGCGAGGCCGACGGTGAGGGTCCAGTGTCTGGTGATGTGATTGGACAGACGTGCGCGTGCAAAATGCTTCGGGCTCACTGAAAAGTAGTGAGGAACAGCACGAACGAGGGCGCTCAGGTGATAGTGTTGGGGGTCGTGGACGGTGGTGAGTCGTGTGAAAAACCTGTGTACTGTGTAAAATGTTTCTCATGAAATTTAAATTTAAAAGTTTGGTCAGCGTGGTTTGTTGGCTGGGGTATGTTCCATGCTGCTGGGGTCTATTGAAGTTCTTTGCAAGGGTTGACGTTGACACTGTTGATATTCTTGTATTGATGTGTTTTGTCATGTGCCCTATGACCCATGTGGTGTTCCAGGTGCGGAGGCCATTGAAGTTCCTTTCAGGGGTTGAGGTTTTTGGGACTGTGCTGTTGCATTATGCTGATGATATGTGTCAGGTGCCCTAATATGTTTCTCATGAAATAATTAGTAGTTTGGCCAGAGTGGTCGTTGACACGGCGTGGTATTCATTGTATTGTGATGTGTGTCTGTGCCCTATGACCCATGGGGTGTTTCCAGGTGCGGAGGCCCTTGAAATTCCTTTCGGGGTTTTAGTTTGGCGCTGTGCTGTATGCATTGTGCTGATGATATTTTGTCAAGTGCCGTAATATGTTTCTCATGAAAAAAATTAGTAGTTTGGCCAGAAATGGTCGTTGACACGGCGTGGTATTCATTGTATTGGTGATTTGTGTCATGTGCCCTATGGGCCATGTGGTGTCTCCAGGTGCTGGAGGCCATTGAAGTTCCTTTCAGGGGTTGACGTTGGCACCGTGCTGTATTCATTGTATTGATGATACGTGTCATGTGCCCCATAGCTAGGTTAGTGTCTGGGGTTCATGAAGTTCCTTTCGGGGGTTGTACTTTGGCACTGTGTTATTTACATTGGATTGATGATATGTGTCATGTTTCCCCTGGGCCTAGGTAGTGTTGCTAGGTACTGCCGGCTGCAGGGGATGGAGCTGGGGTCAGGTGTGGATGCAGTGTGATTGAGTGTAAATGAGCGAGTGGTTTGGTGGTGGCATGTGTTATTGGTGTGAAAGGGATTGATTTGAGGTGGAAGGTTGTCGTTTGTTATGGTCGAGGAATATGTTTATGTCATAGTAACGGTCAATAAATGTTGTGTGGTGTTAATCTGTGTTCAGCAGTCTTAGATCTGTTTGGAAGCGATAGTTAGGCTGTTTAAAATTTTGTCTGTCATTTTATAGTAATTAGTTCAGGTTTAGCGAACCTGACAAATATATATATATATATATATATATATATATATATATGGCAATGAGGAAGTGACCAACTGGCAAGGAAAGAGGACGCAGCCCCAACTGGGGCAGGAAGTCTTCTTTGAACAAATCAAAAGCATTATTAAAAAGGAGCAAATAAAGAGATGGGTTGAGCAGCACCAGGGCCCTTTTAAAAAGAGGAATCCTACTACCTCCTGTCCAGATCATGTGAGTGAACATTGTGAGACTGAGGACATGGCACTCCCGACTGAGACATCACATGTTCACAAAATTCCACATTGGCGAGTCTTCAGGTTGCCCGTGCGATACAGCCCCAATGACAGTGGAACACTTCCTGCAGGACTGTCCCACACATGAAAAGCTAAGGGCAGAGACCGGCCTGCCAACACACCGATGAGGGAAAAGCTTTATGTATCACTGGAGACCTCCGCCATACAGCAGCTTTTGTCAATGCCTCTGGGTTCCTGTCTGAGTGAATGAAGAAGAAGAAGAAATATTTGACTTTTTAAGACCTTCCCGTTTCTCAGTTTAGTATTCATTGTGTTGTTTCAGATGCGCCTTCACATCTATAGTCAGTCCATTGCCATCCTCCCAAATAGAACGACTTGCAGGTAAGTTTTCATCCCTGAATTTTCACACACAACACACACACACACACACACACACACACCACACACACACCACACACACACTAATCAGCTGAGGATCAGTTGCTGTTGACCCTATTGACTAAGCCTTTACTTCCAGACTATACTTTCATAGTTGTGGAACCAGCCTAAATGAGAATTTCTGCGTTGGTCCAGAAACAGTTTCTATAAAATTTGCCAAGACTGGCAACTCACCGAGGGCATGAAAAGGTGTTGAAATTGAACCGACATCATCTGAGAGCAGGGCATGAACTTGAACCGTGTTTATATGGTCAGTCATAATTATTTCTTAAAAATGAAAGGGTCAGACTTCGTGCGAAAAACGTGTTTCCAATTTTCAGGGGGTCACAAAAATATTAGGGGGTCACACTTTATGCTTGTAAATGTACTTAAAACACACACACGCACGCACGCACGCACGCACGCACGCGCGAGCGTGAGTTCTGACTGGCTCATACACGTGAAAACACAGAGAAAGGATGAAGTGCTATCAAAAAAGTTGTAAAACATATTCCAGATTATGCTAAACATTATTTATTTAGATTCCTGTTCAATGTTAATAAAGTGCAGGCTTACTCAAGAGTGCGGGATTTGTACAATCCCCAAAAATCTGTTCCTTCCCGCAATTATCGAGTCTTAACGCGGTTAGACTCCCGCACAGTTGCAGGACTGCCCGCCCTGTTCACTGATCGTTGCGGGCGCTCGTTTGTTGTCTGCTTGAAAAACTGAAACTAGAACTGAGCAGGAGCGAATGATTTCTTGATATTTCATTGGCTGTTAGTGTAAATCAACAATCGGTGGCGTTCATCTCCTCCTTCTCGATCACCGACGAGAAGTTGCGAGAGTTTAGGACGCCATATTGGATATTTTCCAAAATGAAGCGTGCACCCACCCTATTTGACTTCGACTTTCGTGGAAGAAAAGTGAAAAAAAAAGATTCTGTGCCATGCAAGGGTGGAGAAGATCATGAAGAAACCACGACTACATCCAAAAGCTCGGAGAAGCAGCCCGAAAAGAGTGCCAGTGCAAGGGAACACCGAATTCAAGACGATTGGCTGAAGAAGTGGCCCTGGGGGGGGGGGGGGGGGGGGGGGGGGGAAGGTGCCCCCCTTTTTCTGATATGAGGGGGGCACTGCCCCCTTTTTGAAAAATCCTAGATTAAGCTCTGAAAGTGTCAACTAAAGTGAATAAGTGTGAACACCTACACTATCTGGATTTTAACAGTGAAACTTGATATGTGGAATGTCCTCTGCGATTATCATCACAAAATTTACATATTGTGAACCAGTTACGTCAGTACTGAAACATTTTATTATTGACCATATTCCATTTGCCTTCCAATGATTATCGGGAGCCCGGTGACAAATAAGAGGCGAGTGATGAATATTCGTAGAACGTTTCATGAAACTTGAACTGTGCGCTACACATTCCTACGTCCGTAACGGAGCCATTTTCATTATCCGAACTGGTTGTGTTGCATAGATCGCTTGACGTGTGTGCCATTCGCTGGATGAGCACCCGCAAGCCACGGATGAACTGTAGATTTTGTCTCGGAAAAGCTGAATTGCATTCGGTTTTCCATGTGTTCGTGCATGGCCGAATCACGTGATCTTGTGGTCCAATCATAGACTCTTCTTGGTTTTCAGCAGAGAGTTCTAAAGCAGAAGTAGTTCATCGATTCAGAATATTCTAAAACGTCAAGGAAATTTACATTTTTATCGACGTTCGATCGAGACGGATCAGATGATGCGCTGCTCGGAGTGGCAATGCATACAGGAGAAAATCATTGCGTTGCGGTAAATTTCGTTATGTTTTAGTTACGCACTGGGCTGAATTCCAGTGCGTCAGACAGGATTTTATGTGTCAGAGACGCATATTTGTGCATAAGAATTATCACTGATGCTGATCCTTGAGGATGAAGGTGATGCTGTGAAGATCCATTCTGGCCAGGGACTATATGATAGGACTGTATTCTGTGCTTGTTTTCAGACTGTGTCCAGCATCAGCCAGGCCCGAGAGATACAGACACAACTGCAGCGAGTGTCAGAAAATTTAAGCTATACTTTTCGTGGATCTTCCGAACTGAACCCATAGCAAACTCGACTCTGACAAGGTTAGGACTCTAGCTGGGACAAAAACTGTTAATTCCACAATAAATGGCACAGAGGAAACCACGATCGCTACTCCCAGCCTGATTTTGAAATCACAGTTTTGGATCAGACAGCTTGTCCTTTTGTCTAGGTGTATAATCATATATATTAATAAGGAAAGTAAGACACAATCTGACATAGAGATGAAAGCATAATCAGAAAGTTTTTTACTTCCCAAAGTGGTATGTATGTTGCTTATTGCTTACATCACAGGGAAGTGATGACGATAATTCCTTTTAACATATGTGAAGTACACTTAAACTGAGTACTGTTTAGTGAAAGAATATCTTTGTAACACAAGTATTCATCATACACATTGGAGTACATGTTCATGTACATTATGACTTGGTTACATAACTGAACACCTTCAAAATAGAATTTGTAATTACATGTATGATTTTATTCATGTACATATATGCTTGTACATGTAGACATATGCATATTGAAATAGTTTGACTGTTTAACACTATCCACACGTAGGCTGAGCACGTGCGCCTTCCCCTCCTTCTGTAGGCACTCGGTGCCGTTCAGTTCTCTGTGTACGTAAGGATTTCAATAGGTTTGTTGTTGTTTTTTACGGACTCGTTTTTATACCTTATAGCAGCATATTTGGTATGGTTGGAAAGAGAAAATCAAGTACTTTTCACCTGAATAAGTTGCATTATCTTATGTATTTTGAAAAGAAATGACACGAGGGGAAAGCAGACAGCCTCACATTAAAAAAAGAGAAAAATTACAAGACCAGAGTTTTGCAATAGCTGTTTAATCAGAATATACAAAATAAATTCAATAAACTCTCCTTCATCATCCGAACCGCCTCGTAAACATTGCTTGATCACCTGTTCAAGTGAAACAAGCTGTGAAAATCGCCATGCTGCCATACTTTTCTGTCTGGCAGATGAAATCTGGCCTGCAGGAAGCGCGGCAGAAAAACCAGCGCTGAATTAAGGAAAAAGAAAGGGTTCTTTGTTTATGCTGCAGAAATTGACAGTGAACTTTCCTCAGCCTTATCAGGAATGGAATGCCAGTAACGTGGGAAGCCATCTCTAAGTTCTGCAGCAGTTAGATCACTAGCACACTTATAGTTCAAGTATGTGAATATACAAACACACACATGCATGCTAACAGGATGGAACAGTGAGTGGTGGAGTTACCAAAGGGACATGTGAGCCCGTAACGCAGGGAAAACTTAACGGTTAGCACATATGCTTGTGCGCCGTGTAGAAAAAGTTAAGAGCTTCCAGTTTCTTACTGCTAGTTTTAATTTGTGTTGTTTCAGATGTGCCTTCTACATCTGGAGTCAGTCCATCGCCATACTCCCAAACAGAACAAGTACAAATCAAATCGGGTAAGTTTTCCCTCCCTGAATTTGGCACACACACACACACACACACACACGCACACACACACACACACACACACACACATACACACACACTCTAACTAGATAAGGACTGATTGATTACATACATATATATACAAATCCGTTTAATTACAATTACAAAGATTGGTCATGGACAACAGGAAAGCTTAAATAAAGTACAGCAGCAAAATCAAACGCAAGGATTACGATATGGATATGTGACTTGGTTGTGGGTGCAGGGGTTAGTTGGGGAGGAGAGGAGGGAATGAGAGAGTGTATATTACTGTCCATGTCAGTATGAGTGTGTACAGAAGTACGTAATTTAACAGTTTCCATTATTTAATGTAATTTCAGTGAGGAAATGGGATGTATTCTTACAAGGCCCCAAAGATTTCCAACTTGCAAAAAAAAAAAAAAAAAATTGAAAATGCTCAAATCTGGATTATTTGCAGAGACACCGGCTGATCCAAGCGAGCAGGATTTCGGCCTTAGTCCAGCGTCAGGACAAAAAGAGCAGGATCGTCTCACACCAGGTAAATGTTTCTTTTTTTAATGTTTTACATCATCCTCATGTGGTTAACACAACTGTTTGTAGAAATATTCAAGCAGATTGTTTCAAAATTTTAGATCTCATCATGACATTTTTAAGTCAA
>JAFLJL010017511.1:12500-14215 GCA_018398815.1 Conus ventricosus | reverse complement strand
CCACTGGCATGATCAGAAGAACACTGCGGTGTTTTACAGCATCCGTCCAACCTCCAGCTGTTCTGCCTGATGTCTTCCACATCAGCAGCAATGACCGAACACTGCCCCCTCGTCTGCATGCTCATGGTTCTATCAAACCACCACAGATACAGAGCATTTAGTGTGCTGCATCTTCCTCCAGACATTGAACGAAATGTTCAACCTCCTATCTTGAGAGAGAGAGAGAGAGAGAGAGAGAGAGAGAGAGAGAGAGAGAGAGAGAGAGAGATGGAGAGATACACAGAGAGAGGCACACATAAGACATGGACAGAGAGAGAGAGAGAGAGAGAGAGAGAGAGAGAGAGATGGTAATGGTAATGTTGTTTATAGCCCAGCCGACGACAGAGAGACAGACAGACACAGACAGGGACACAGAGAGAGAGAGAGAGAGAGAGAGAGAGAGAGAAGAGAGAGAGAGAGAGAGAGAGAGAGCTTGGGCAAGGCCACAGCAAAGTCCACCCACATTCTCCATCCAACCCATGCAGACAAGGACACAGCCAGCCAGACAGGACAGCTGTGTGACGTCAACTCACCCTCTCGAACTGATCAAGTGCACGCTGCAGCCGCAGAACGGATCGGATGTACAGGGGCGAGTACTCCACAGCTCCACATCGTCTGGCGGCCAGAGTTGTCTGTCCGTAGAAGTCTGCTCCTCCAATCCGGCATGGGAGCAGTGGACACACCTCCCTCACTAATGCCGGCCTTTACACCACAGTCACCCACCTAGTGCAGTCTCCGGCCCACACTCCCAGACAGCCGGATGGGTACTGTTCTCTACTTCGTTATAGCCACCTGTGCAAACCCGCTATTCACTAGTAGTAAGCTAGATTCCAGCACGAAAACGGTTTTTTTTCTTTGTTTTTCCACTATCTCCGTAGAGATTCAATATACTGCTTTTTTCTCGTTGCTTTTAACGTTTTCGTCCATCGAAAGTTGAAGACTACCCAAGATTGTTTCCCGTCTTTCCGCTCCAATCCTCCGCTGTAACTACTCCATGAAGACGACGCTGGTTTGATCGTCCTGAAGTTCCACGCCACACGGGCCTAGATCGTCGGACACACATGGGAAGAGGGACGACACTCACTGGACCAGGTCTCTACGGCTGAAAAGCAGAGCTTTCCACAACGAAACAGCGGGCGACTGTGGTGAGGCAATACAACCTCTGGGCTGCCCGCGGTGTTCTCCCCGCTCCACGCCCTCACAGGTCAAGAGAGGCCAGCGCAAGCTTTAAACCTGTTTTGTGGTAACATCTTCCGTAACGGTGCTTGATTAACACGAAGCACGGAGGGAAAGGGTTATACTGTCCCTGGCCTCAAAGACAATGGAAACGTTCACCTTCCCCATTCAGTGACGGGCCACAGAGCTGTCACACACAAGGACCGGGCTCACTTGGGTCTGTCTCCAATCGTTTAATCACAGATCCAGACACAGTCTCACACACAAGGGTTTTCTCCATCTGTTGCTTCATCCAAGTCCACTGTCCGGGTGACCAGACACTCACTGTAGCAGAGATCCGCTGAAGCCGTTCTCTCCTGAAACACGTTCCCATTCAGCAGACAATGTGACACACATCAGTCACAGCGACATCGCGGTGGGAAATCCCTTCACCTGTGATCGTGGCAACTACACCTACCGTCACTGCACACAACACTTCTCCACTGTTGATCCGCCACAGA
>JAFLJL010017511.1:5000-7500 GCA_018398815.1 Conus ventricosus | reverse complement strand
GTCATAATGTCCATTTCCAGACAGCCCTGGCATAGCCAGTTACAGGCTGCTGTGTCATAGTGTCCATTTCCAGACAGCCCTGGCATAGCCAGGTACAGGCTGCCGTGTCATAATGTCCATTTCCAGACAGCCCTGGCATAGCCAGTTACAGGCTGCCGTGTATCAGTGTCATTTCCAGACAGCCCTGGCATAGCCAGTTACTACAGGCTGCTGTGTATCAGTGGCATTTCCAGACAGCCCTGGCATAGCCAGTTACAGGCTGCTGTGTCATAGTGTCCATTTCCAGACAGCCATGGCATAGCCAGTTACAGGCTGCTGTGTCATAGTGTCATTTCCAGACAGCCCTGGCATAGCCAGTTACAGGCTGCTGTGTCATAGTGTCCATTTCCAGACAGCCCTGGCATAGCCAGTTACAGGCTGCTGTGTCATAGTGTCCATTTCCAGACAGCCCTGGCATAGCCAGTTACAGGCTGCTGTGTCATAGTGTCATTTCCAGACAGCCCTGGCATAGCCAGTTACAGGCTGCTGTGTCATAATGTCCATTTCCAGACAGCCCTGGCATAGCCAGTTACAGGCTGCTGTGTATCAGTGTCATTTCCAGACAGCCCTGGCATAGCCAGTTACAGGCTGCTGTGTCAAAGTGTCATTTCCAGTCAGCCCTGGCATAGCCAGTTACAGGCTGCTGTGTCATAATGTCCATTTCCAGACAGCCCTGGCATAGCCAGTTACAGGCTGCTGTGTCATAATGTCAATTTCCAGACAACCCTGGCATAGCCAGTTACAGGCTGCTGTGTCATAGTGTCATTTCCAGTCAGCCCTGGCATAGCCAGTTACAGGCTGCTGTGTCATAATGTCCATTTCCAGACAGCCCTGGCATAGCCAGTTACAGGCTGCTGTGTCATAGTGTCATTTCCAGTCAGCCCTGGCATAGCCAGTTACAGGCTGCTGTGTCATAATGTCCATTTCCAGACAGCCCTGGCATAGCCAGTTACAGGCTGCCGTGTCATAGTGTCCATTTCCAGTCAGCCCTGGCATAGCCAGTTACAGGCTGCTGTGTATCAGTGTCATTTCCAGACAGCCCTGGCATAGCCAGTTACAGGCTGCTGTGTCATAGTGTCCATTTCCAGACAGCCCTGGCATAGCCAGTTACAGGCTGCTGTGTATTAGTGTAATTTCCAGACAGCCCTGGCATAGCCAGTTACAGGCTGCTGTGTCATAGTGTCATTTCCAGTCAGCCCTGGCATAGCCAGTTACAGGCTGCTGTGTCATAATGTCCATTTCCAGTCAGCCCTGGCATAGCCAGTTACAGGCTGCTGTGTATCAGTGTCATTTCCAGTCAGCCCTGGCATAGCCAGTTACAGGCTTCTGTGTCATAGTGTCATTTCCAGACAGCCCTGGCATAGCCAGTTACAGGCTGCTGTGTCATAGCGTCCATTTCCAGACAGCCCTGGCATAGCCAGTTACAGGCTGCTGTGTATCAGTGTCATTTCCAGACAGCCCTGGCATAGCCAGTTACAGGCTGCTGTGTCATAGTGTCATTTCCAGACAGCCCTGGCATAGCCAGTTACAGGCTGCTGTGTCATAGTGTCATTTCCAGACAGCCCTGGCATAGCCAGTTACAGGCTGCTCGTTACCGGCAGGAAGCTGATGATTTCAGCCCACATCTCTCTCTCTCTCTCTCTCACATATGTACAGACAGAGGGAGAGAGAGAGAGAGAGAAAGAGAGAGAGAGAGAGAGAGAGAGAGAGAGAGAGAGAGGGAGAAGAGAAAAGGAGAGAAGATAACAGGAGAGAGAGAGACAGACAGACAGACAGACAGACAGATGGAAGGAAGTGGGGGTAGGGAATGGGACTGAGCAGAGTGGGGGAAGAGGTAGGGGGTGTGAATCATGGGAGATCAATCACCGTTTCCTGCCAGCTTTCAACAGACAAAGAAAACAACAAGGCAGCCAAGGTAGCCACCCTCCAGGCTGAAAGGCCGACACAGGCAGGGTGGTTTTGTGCAGGTATGTGGGCACCGCTGTGACAGAGCAGAGAGCTGCTGGTGATGTGCAGGGTGAGTAACGGCCCAGCTTTGTCTGCCGCCTTCTGCCCTCTGTTTGTCTGTCTGTCTGTCTGTCTGGTGAGAGCGGCTTCCTCCCTCCACCACATCCCACGCACTGGCACCACACCACCTCCCCTCCCCCCCCCTCCGCCTCTGTCACAAATATCTCCATCCTCCACCAAAACACACACCACACGCACGCACACACACACACACACACACACACACACACACACACACACACACACACACACACACACACACACACACACACACACACACACACGCACACACACGCGCAGAAACGCGCGCAAGCACACTCTGTGAGAGAGAGAGAGAGAGAGAGAGAGAGAGAGAGAGAGAGAGAGAGAGAGAGAGAGGAGAGAGAGAGAGGAGAGAGAGAGACCACACCCTGATCTCTTTTTGTAACGGAGAGGATACGAAGGATGAGAGCAG
>JAFLJL010017509.1:30000-35940 GCA_018398815.1 Conus ventricosus | reverse complement strand
ACACCCTCAGCACGCACGCACGCACGCACGCACGCACGAACGCTCACACGCACGCACGCATGCACGCACGCACACACTCATTCACTCATTTCCGCATGCACGCTCGCACGCACGCACGCGCGCACGCACACACACACACACACACACACACACACACACACACACACACACCACACACACACCACACACACACACGCGCGCGCGGGCGCGCGCGCGGCGCGCCGCGCGAGCACACACACACACACACACACACACAACCACACACACACACACACACACACACACACACACGTATACCGATTGAAATCTGTCATACTTCAATCAGAAATGTACCTGGCTTTGAGACACGTCTGGTTTCAGGGGACAGGTCCACACACTATGACTATATCCAAAAAGGTGTTAGCTTAGTGCCTTCGATCTGGGGGTCGATTTTTATCACACGTTTGTTTGTTTTTTGTTTGTTTTTCTTTGTTTGCTTGCTTGCTTGCTTGCTTGTTTCTGTCTCTCTTTGTTTGTTTGTTTGTTTGTTTGTTTCTTTGTCTCGGGCTGAGGCAGATCCTCACCAGACAACCAGAGAGAGAGAGAGAGAGAGAGAGAGAGAGAGAGAGAGAGAGAGAGAGAGAGAGAGAGAGAGAAGGTACCCACAATGCCGTAATTCAGACCTGTATCCTACCGTGACAGAAATATGCACTATGACCCCCCCCCCCCCCCCCCCTCCTCCCTCCTATAAACAGATTCGTATTATTCAAATATATTCACACTTCTTTGGGGGGGGGAGCTAAAAGAAATACATCCTTAGCGAAGTTTGATGACTATGAAAAGTTGTAATCTCAGGGTCAGGTCAGGTCGCTGGTCTTGTCCGCATCTGGGGACATCATGGTGGGTCCTCATCTGGGGGGCATCATGGTGGGTCCTCATAGGAGGTTCTGTCTGGCTCGCTGGGTGGGCTCGACTCTCCCCTGCTACCGGTAAAATGTAGCCCGGTACTACCTGTCGCATAGATCGGTAGATAGAACTCGTCAACCTGGGAAAGTAGTCCATCTAGGTGAAGGAAACACTGAATCTAAACCTCCGCTGCCTTGCGGCTATACCCACTCACGGGAAAGGCTTCGGGAGTCAACCCTGAGGAAAAATCCGGAGCCGGAGTCCCAAGGCGGCTTGACCTTGTCTTCAACGTCATCGCGCAACTCCTGCGACGCCGTTGGTGCCAAGTTTGTATCGGCTCTGCCTTTCCCTTGGATCCATCAGCTGTGTGGAGAGGGGGAATCTGCTGCATGGGCAACAGCTAATTCTCCATACCAACTCGCCCAGGCTTGCGCCCTGAGAGGACACTTCAGCTTCGCTGCAAAGCGTCGAAACAACACGGGAAGCAGCAGTTTACCGGTTATAAGCCATCCGCTCGATTGGCGTTAGAGCTGGCGCCAGGGTTGCTTCCGTCGGTGGGAGAGATCATCATCTCATTGGACAGCTACCGCCCGCCTTAAGCTGGGCAGCCCCAGCCAATAGGGTGCTGTCTCGCCACAGTTCGCCTGCCTTACTGGGGCGTAGGGCTCAGGGTACGGAAGTATCTGACAAGCGGACTGCAATCACTGCACCAGGCAAAAGCAAGGGAAAATCAAATTAACAAGAAAAACTCCAGCTCTCAAGCTTGGCACCTGGAAAGTAAGGACAATGACTCCTGGACTGTCGGATGACCTCCAGGCTATTAGCGATGCTCGAAAGACCTCCGTCATCAACGATGAACTTGTGAGACTCCAGGTCGACATCGCCACACTGCAAGAGACGAGGCTTGCTGACTCTGGAACCCTCCGAGAAAAGGATTTTACGTTTTTTCTGGCAGGAAGAGCGCTGAAGACACCAGAGAATATGGCGTTGGATTTGCTGTCCGGAACTCCTTGCTAGGGATGATAGAACCCTGCCAACAAGGAACTGAAAGACTGCTATCACTCCGTCTAAACACCACCACTGGTCCCGTCAACCTGATCAGCGTTTATGCGCCAACACTCAGCGCCACCAAGGAAACAAAGGACGAGTTCTACGATCAGCTCGACTCACTTATCCAGAGGATCCCCAAAGACGAGCAACTGTTACTGCTGGGTGACTTCAATGCCAGAGTTGGCGCTGACCATGACTCCTGGCCCTCCTGTCTCGGAAAGTTTGGTGTGGGAAAGATGAATGAAAATGGGCAGCGACTCCTGGAGATGTGCTCATACCACGACCTCACATCACCAACTCCTTCTCCAGACAAAGCCTCAGCAGAAAGTGTCATGGAGACACCCTCGCTCCAAGCACTGGCACCAGCTAGACCTGATTATCATCAGGCGGTCTGCCTTGAGGCGTGTCCTTTTTACTCGCACCTTCCACAGCGCCGACTGCGACAAACCGATCACTCGCTGGTGTGCTGCAAGATCAAGCTCCAGCCTAAGAAGATACATCGCTCTAGGCCTGAAGGCAAACCTCGCATCGATGCGAAACAAGACCACACATCCTGACAAGGCGGCGAATTTACCCAAGCCCTCTCCGAGGTGTTCGACTCAGACCCTCCGGTGGCTCAGCCCATGAAGATGGGACCACATCAGAGAGACAGTACACAGCACTGCCATGAAGATTTTTGGAAAAAAGCAGACCAAGAACAACGACTGGTTTGAGGCCAACTCCTCCACACTCACTCCAGCCATAGAAGAACGCCGCAGCGCCCACCTGGAATACAAGCGATCCCCCAGCCAGAGAACCCTGCAGGTGTACAGATCTGCAAAGAGCAAAGTACAGAGATTAGCAAGGCAGTGCGCTAAACGACTACTGGCTCCAGCTATGTCAAGCATCCAGATAATCGGCTGATACTGGAAACATCAAGGGCATGTACGACGGCATCAAAAAAGCAATGGGCCCCACAAGAAGACCACAGCTCCACTGAAGTCTGCCACGGGCGAGACCATCCAGGACAAGGACAAGCAGATGGAGCGATGGTGGAACATTATTCCGAATTGTACTCCAGACAGAACCACGTCACCGACGAGCCCTTGATGCGATTGAAAGCCTCCCCTCATGGCGGAACTGGATGAGAAACCCACTCTGGCAGAACTAGAGAAAGCAATCAGGAGCTGTCCTCAGGAAAAGCACCAGGGAAGGATGGCATACCACCAGAAGTCATCAAGTGTGGCGGCAGTGCACTGCTTGAACACCTGCACAACCTCCTTTGTCAGTGCTGGGAGGAAGGAGCAGTACCTCAAGACATGAGAGATGCCAATATTGTCACATTATACAAGAACAAAGGCGACAAAAGTGACTGCAATAACTACAGAGGAATATCTCTCCTGAGCATTGTAGCAAAGTATTTGCAAGAGTCGTCCTGAACAGGCTGCAGAAGCTCGCGACAGAGTGTACCCAGAGTCGCAGTGCGGGTTCCGCTCGGAGAGATCAACCATCGACATGGTCTTCTCCATCAGACAGCTGCAAGAGAAATGTAGAGAGCAGCACAAGCCCCTCTTTCTGGCCTTCATTGACCTGACCAAGGCATTGATCTTGTCAGCAGAGATGGACTCTTTAACGTCCTAGCGAAGATAGGCGCCCACCAAGACTTTGAGTGTGATCCAGTCTTTCCACGACGACATGAAAGCACAGTGCAGTACGACGGCTCGACATCAGATGCCTTCAACATACGCAGTGAGTCAAACAGGCTGTGTCCTCGCTCCCACCCTCTTCGCATCTTCTTCGCTGTCCTGCTGAAGCACGCCTTTGGGACATCAACTGAGGGTGTCTACCTTCACACCCGATCAGATGGCCGACTGTTCAACCTGGCTCGGCTGAAGGCAAAGAGCAAAGTACGGGTAGTGACCATCAGAGACATGCTGTTTGCAGATGACGCTGCTCTGGCCACCCACACCGAAGCAGAGTTACAGAGTCTGATGGACCGCTTTGCAAAGGCTTGTGATGAGTTTGGCCTGACAATAAGCTTGAAGAAGACGAACGTGATGGCTCAGGATGCTGAACAACCCCGCATCACCATCAACAACCAGAATTAGTAGGCCGTTAGCCAGTTCACGTACCTCGGTTCCACCATCACCGTCAACCTCTCTCTGGATACAGAGATCAACGAAGGATTGGCAAGGCCTCTACCACCCTGGCCAGACTATCTCAGAGAGTGTGAACAACAGCATTTGACATTGAACACCAAGATTGCTGTGTACCGAGCCTGTGTGCTAAGCACTCTCCTGTACGGCAGCGAATCCTGGACCCTGTATGCCTCACAAGAGAAGAGCTGAGTGCCTTCCACATGCGCTGTCTCCGGCGCATACTTGGGATCACATGGAGTGATCGCGTGACAAACAACGAGTGCTTGAGCGTGCAAAGATTCCCAGCATGACCACTCTTCTCCGTCAGCGTCGCCTCAGGTGGCTTGGTCATGTGCGTTCGAATGGACGACGGCAGGATCCCCAAAGACATTCTGTACGCAGAGCTTGCCTCTGGCAAGAGAACAACTGGAAGACCACAACTCCGCTTCAAGGATGTTTGCAAGCGCGACCTGAAGGCTCTCGACATCGACACCAACACCTGGAAGAGCTTGCTCAGGACAGATCCAGCTGGAGACACACTGTGAACACTGGGCTGAAGCTGGCGAAGAGAAGCTCCGAAGCTTGCCGACGCAAAGCGTGCACAGAGAAAGAACAAGCAGCTGCTGCCAGCAGCTGACTCGGCTTCAAGTGCATCAAATGCAGCAGAGACTGCCACTCCCATGTGGGTCTATACAGCCACAGCAGACGCTGTATGACCAACGGAAACATTTGCAAGGGCGCAAATCCATCGTCTCCCGAGACTAACGATGCCAACAACATCAATCTCAAAGACCAAAAGACATGGCAAGGTTAATGCCAAACTGTACAATCACAATAGTCCTAACGAATTAGTCAGCTTTGCTGTAAGGGTGTGAGTGAGTGAGTGAGTGTGGTGGTGTGTGTGTTGTGTGTGTGTGTGTGTGTGTGTGTGTGTGTGTGTGTGTGGTGTGTGTGTGTGCGGTGTGTGTGTGTGTGTGCGGGTGTGCGTGTGTGTGTGTGTGTGTGTGTGTCGTGTGTGCGGGTGTGTGTGTGTGTGTGTGTGTGTGTGTGTGTGTGTGTGGTGTGTGTGTGTGTGTGTGTGTGTGTGTGTGTGTGAGAGAGCGTGCGTATGTGTGTGTGTTTTGTGCGTGTATGCGTGTGTGTGCGTGCATGCGCGTGTGTGTATATGTGTGTGTGTATGCGCGCGCGACGTGTGTGTGTGTGTGTGTGTGTGTGTGTGTGGTTGTGTGGTGTTGTGTTTTGTGTGTGTGTGTGTGTGTGTGTGTGTGTGTGTGTGTGTGTGTGTGTGTGTGAGAGAGAGAGAGAGAGGAAGTGAACAAAATTGTGTCGATCGAAGTTCATTTCCGCATTTTTTTGTGTGAGAGAAATGAACAGGCCGAAGTGGGTAGACTATTGTTGTTAGGATGGAGAAGCGAATGGAGGTGGGAGGGAGGTGGTGGGACAGTACTGTCAATATGATCACGCTGACTGATGCCATCCTCACACTCACTCTCATCTACCCCCGCCCCACTCCCCCCTCCCCCAACCCCCCAAAAAAAATGTTGAAAGGAGTGAGGGGCCAGCGGGATGGGGGGGGGGGGGGGGGGGGGGGGGGATGCAATCATCAACACAGACCATTAGCAAAACCTTAAGATAACATGCCGATTTCGCCCACCTTCCCCATCTCTTTTCCACCTCCTTCCTCAAACCCCGAATTCCTCCTCTCTCTCTCTCCCTCTCTCTCTCCTCTCACTCCTCTCTCTCTCCTCTCTCTCTCTCTCTCCTCTTCTCTCTCTCTCTCTCTCTCTCCTTCTCTCACTGTGTTGTAATTTAACTAGAAAGGCTGTGAGATCAAAATTGACGAAGTTCATTAAAGAAACATCATAGCTCCTCTCTCTCTCTCTCTCTC
>JAFLJL010017509.1:12500-27500 GCA_018398815.1 Conus ventricosus | reverse complement strand
CTTGTACAGCTTCATCTTTGTAAAACAGATCTCCCTGCCTCGTCAGATCTTGTGTTACTTTGCCATTGCTGCTGTTGCGAACGCTAGTCTGTCTTGATTCTGTTGTAGAGCGACCGTCTTGTGAAGTGCCCAAGGTTATTGAAAGCGCCCACTTCGTCAAGCTTTGTCCGTTCAATAATTTCACATGTGTTGTTGTGCTGTTGACCAGACTTTGCTTTTTTCTGTGCTCACCATTTTCCATTCCATATGCACCGCCCATTCTCCAGCTCTTGTATCTGTAGTTCGTCCGTTGCGCCTCCCAATCAGTCAATGTCATCTCGAACCTCAGATTATGATATTCTTCCTTCCGATGGAGACATGGAGTGAAGTCATAGGTTTCACCATGATTGTTCCAGAAGAGATGAACATAACGGAGATACAGCAGCTTACGACTCCAACGGTGTCTTGAATTAGTCCCCTATCTGGTTGTTTGGAGGACTGCGCTGCTGCGGTGTTATAACAGCGCCTGATGGGTATTTGGACGAACCCTCCCTCTAGGCCAAACTTTCCTTCTGAGCACCTGCCACAGACCTCATGTGCCACACCCTTCAAACGCTTTCCTAAAGCAATGAAGTTTGGAACAAGGCCCCTCACTAGTTGCAATTTCTCCATCAGTATCCGGCATGTGAAAACTGTTCCTTCTGTGCTTCTGCCTCCCCTAATCCAGCTTTACTTCCCCAGTGTTCCTTCCGCCTCTTTCTGTCAGTGATTCAAGATGACTCGACATGATTTTACTGTGTGGCTTATGAACTAATTGTTCTTAGTTCTGCATTGGCGTAGATTTCCCTTTTTGGCAGATATATGATTGATTCCATTCAGTGGCCACTAATTTGTCTGCCCAATCTTCTGACCAATCGATTACTAAGTGACCAAGTCCTTCCCTCCGTTTAGCAGCTCTGCTGAATATTTCGCGCCAGTGATTTCCACTCCGGAAGCTCCAAGCTTCTTCCACTTCTCTCTCATCACTGTATGAGATTCCCTTGATTTGTGGATCCCCCTCAAACAACGGTCTCGGCTAATAGTATTGTAAAGTTTCTTGCAGTACTGTGTCCACTTGTTCAAAACAGCGAGGTTTCTGTCAGCAGCTCGCCTAGGATCCTCGTGACTGACGACTTTTTTGCTTCGTCTGGTGAGGTTTTCCATGTGGTGAAGCAGTTTTGCTGTTTCCCTTGCCATCCTTTCTCTATGTTCTCGCACGTGATTATTGATCCCATTGTTCGTGCTTCAATCATTTCCTTCTTTAACAATTGTTGTTTTACGATACTGTGCCTTGTTCAGGCTGAATTTGCGTATTCTTCTGATCTGTCCGCTGTGTCGCAAGGTCAAGATGTCGTTTGAGATCCATGCTTGGTGTTTCTGTCCTCTGTCGACCAAAGACCTCCCTCTGTTTCGCAGACTTCCATCCTCATTGAACCTGTGTAGGTCTTATGTCATTGCCAGAGGTTGTTGCCGCGAACCGCCCCCCGATCTGTGCCTGAATCCTCTTCATCTCTGGGTCTTTAACGTCTCCAGTTCAAACTGATCTGCTTGTCAGTCTTGGTACTTTTTCTTCAATTGTCTCATTGAGCAGCACGAATCGTGTCGCTGCCTAAATCAGCTCGGTATGTCCTCGTCTTGGCTTATTGATGCTTGATTGAACGCCGCGGAGCGAGACAAAGTCAATCTGTTTGATCATTCCTCGCGCATGCAGTGTTCTTCTTGGACAGTGTGGGGTAAAGTGTTGCGAATTGGTGACGGTGGGTGTCAATCAAACCCAAAGCGAATCCCCGGTCGTTAGTTTCCCCTGTGCCGTAGACCCACTGTTCCAGCCCAGTCCTTTGAGCTCCTGGCCGACTTTGTCGGTAAATCCACCCAGACGAATATATTGTCTTCTGTGCTTTTCTATGTTCTCTACTTTCTCGTAGAATTCTTCCACCGCCTGATCTTCGTGGCTTAGTTTGGAGCATACACCTGTATGATTTGATGTTCTTTGTTTGCTACTCAAAATGCATGATTCTGCTGTTAACAGGGTGCAGCTCAAAAGCATCCAGTGATTTTCTTCGCACGATGAAAGCGACGCCCTTTTTTTCAGTAGTTTGACTCTTCGCCACTGTACCACATGCTTGTGTCCTTCCTCCTTATTGCTTCTCCAAAGCCTTCCATCTTACTTGCCGACATACCCACAATGTCCCATTGTAACGGCTCAGCTCGTCTCTGTTCTTTTACTTTGCCCACTGATGGAAGTGTAACAACATTCCAGTTCCAATTGTAATTTTCTCATTGTCAGCTGATATGTCTTAGCCCCATATCTGACGTTTCACTTCCACCCTGGTCTTGTCATGGAACGGCGGTCGTGGTAACCCGGCCCCGGCGATCCGGTATTTGCTGCAATGTTTGTATCTCTCATGACGTTTCTTGGCTTAGTTAATCCTTTTGGCGCAATCCCCTCTCCAAGTCTCCTACGTTGAAAGGATACTGCTACAGCTTTACCAGAGCATACCATTATGTCTGACCTGACGTTCCTGACCAGTGCCCAACGAAAACACTGTTGTAACCATCCAGCGATTTCGGAGAGTGTGAAGTCAAAAGTTCAAGAGTTTCATGGCCATTATTAGTAACGCCTGCAATAGTTCCAAAGCGAAGAGGGAGAGATGGCTAAGATAGTCATTATGTTCAACTGTCATGGGGTGTTGTTTGATTTGTGGTGTGTGTGTGTTGTGTGGTGTGTGTGTTGTCCCGCCCCAACGTGTGATGTGTGTTGTGTGTTTTGTAGTGTTGTGGTTGGGTTTGTGACATAATTGTGTTGTGCATAATGTGTGTTGTGTGTTGTGTGTGTTTTGTGGTGTGTGTTGTTTGTTTCTTGACCATTTTTGTGTGGTGTGTTTGTGTTGGTGGGAGGTGTCTGTGTTTGTTGGGGGTGTTGTGTTTTGTTTGATGTTGTGTAGTGTACGTTGACCCATTTGTTTGCTATGTTGGTGTGTGTGTGTTGTGTGTTGTGTGTGCGCCGCGCCGTGCAACTCGATATATTATAATAATGTTTATGTGTGTGTATATTATGTGTTCGTGTGTTTGATGTGTCGCCCGCGCGCGCAGACCGCGCCTTTGAATTAGCCCTCTTATGTATTTTTGAATCGTGATTGCATTAATACGATTGTGTTTGTGGTCGCGTTCACGCACTCTTGTGTCGTTTGTGTGTTGTTGTGTGTTTTGTTGTTGTTTTGTGTGTGTGTGTGTACGCCACCGAGTGCCTTCCATGCCTTCCAGGCATGAATGTGGTGGTGTGTTTGGGGTGGGGTTGTTGTGTGTGTGGTTTTTGTGTTGTGTTTGTTGTGTGATGTGTTTTTTTTTTTGGTTGTGTGTTGTGTGTGGAGCGTCCGTGTGCGCGCGCGCGCAGACGTTGTATGAGTTAAAAGACAACATAAAACAACGTAATGGAAAACAGCATGGAAGGAAGTGGATATGACGACGGAGCGACGGGGGGCCCGGGCGGGGGATAGTTCTAACAGTTAATGTTCGCAGGAAAACCAAGGTATATAATCAAGAAAAGAGAAAACAAAGCATTGTAAACCTGACAACCAAGACAACATGCAGCGTTCGACGAGTTGAAACACCACAAAGAAAGGGGGGGGGGGGGGGGGGGGGGGGGGGGGGTGGGGTGGGGGGGGGGGGTGGGGGGGGGGGGGGGGGGGGGGGGGAGAGAGAGAGATAGATAGAGAGAGAAAGAGAGAGGCCACTTTTTGAATACAAAAGGTACGCTACAACTCACACTCTCCTCTCTCTCTCTCTCTCTCTCTCTCCTCTCACACACACACACACACACACACACACACACACCACACAACGCGCGCCGCGCGGATGTTTTGCACGAACCGACTGCGAACTGTCTAATAAACTGGAGGAACAAGGGATTTATTTCGTTTCGAGTCGCAACAGAGGCCTATAAAAGTCACGTGTCACGCTAGCGAAATGGTGTTTTCCTCTTAAAAACTGTGACAGATTCATTTACACCAAAGTCATTTGAAGAAAGGTAGAGTTGGGGGGTTAAATGTTTTTTTTTCTCATGGAATAATTATTTTATGTGTTGTGTGTGTGTTGTTGCTTGTTGTGTGTGTGTGGTGTTTGTTGGAGTTGCTGCGTGTGTGTGTGTGTGTGTGCGTCGTGCGTGCGTGCGTTCGTCGTGTGGGTTTTAACAGAACTGTTTTCAAATAACAACTTTACAAAGCGTAATCCATTTGAACATAGAAACCCCTTATAAGTCGCTGTCGTGTTCTGAAGTTGGATGGCAACATGTGCTATTAAGCAAATCATATTTACAAAAATAATGAAAATAAAGAAGAAGTACTTGAAACATTTTAATAATAGATGATACAATAATAATACAGTGACGGAACAAAATAAACGTGACATAGAAGAAAGAGAAATCAAGTAAGATTAAGTAGATGAGACAAGGAGAAACACACACATCACAACTGATTTGGTACATTTGAAAAGCATTTGGTTAAATTTCGAACTTCCTTCTTTTCAATAAGATTTCTAACCGCTTTGTATAATCGTGTTAAAACCAGATTCTAAAATCGAGACATCTTGTTTAATCAGTGCGTGCAACTTTGAAGAAAAATAACACACAGAAAAATTACATCCTTAAAAGATTGAAGATTGCAGAACATACACCTTCAACGTGATGTATTTGCGAATTAACACTCTCAAAAAATTTGTAGACTGCAGAGTACACGACCATCCCCTGCGTGATTGACACTAGAATTACAACCTCTCAAAAGATTGTAGATGCAGAGTATACGACATTAAAACCTTGCTGTGATTGGATGATCGCCCTGCTGTCGAAGCGCTCGTCTGAAAACTGACCATGTTTCAGATCACCCGACAAAATCGCGAGTTCCTCACTCTTGCCCGAGTACCTGGAGTCCACACTTGTCGAGGTCATTAAACAAGCGCAAAACGAGCATTCTGAACAAGCCATTACCGTGTTGACATGGCGTTCTTTAAATTAAAGAGACCTGGCGATTGCCTAAACTTGTTTTGATGCTTCCACCAAGAAAACCAGATGAATAGTTCGTTGACGTAAGAAAAAGTTAAAAGAGAGCTGGACAGAAGGTTCAGCATCCCTCCCCCTTCCCCCCCTTCCCACGCCCCCTCCCCGAAAAGGTTTTTTTTTTTCTTTCTCACCTGAACTCTTACACCAGGAGGCCGGTGCACATTCAGTCATACCCCAGAGATCTTCTGCTCCAAAGTTTTCCTCCCTTAGCGCTGCCCAAAATCTAACCCAACAATTCAGATGAGCATCTGTATCCTTCCTTTTTGTGAGAGCGCTACCACATCCCTATGGGCCCTGTCAACATATTTCGAATGGAATAAAAAAAAAAAAAAAAACTTCAGGAGCATGACTGCAAAGTCTCAATGAAAATATCCTCCATCAGACAATTTTTTTTTTCACCCTGAACTCCTTACACATTTAAAGGACGCTGGCCCTCAACTCTTTAACATTAAGGACTGCCCCAACCTGTAAGACATATTAAGGACGGCCCTCAACTCTTTAACATTTTAGAGGTGACCCTGATCTCCTACACAGAAACTGCCCTAACTCGGCTCATCAAAGAGCTGGCCCTGAACTCCTTACACATTTCAGGAGCTGCCCTGAACTCCTTACACATTAATGACTGGCCCTAAACTCTTACACATTGAAGGACTGGCCCTAACTTTCTTACCCATTTAAGAGTCTGCCCGAACTTCCTTACACATTGAAGAGCTGCCCTAACTTTCTTTACAACACATTTTACGAGTGACCCTGAACTCTTTACACATTTAAGGACTGACCCCCTAAAAGCTTACACATTAAGAGCTGCCCCTGAACTCTTTACACATGGAAGGAGCTGGCCCTGAACTAATACACATCAAAGAGCTGGGCCCTGAACTCTTTACCGCAAGTTAGGAAGTGGCCCTGTGACCCTTTTACGCATTTAAATAAAGGACTGACCCTGAACTCTTTACACATTTTAAGAGCTGACCCTGAACTTCTTTACACATCAAGGAGCTGCCCTGACTCTTTACGCATTTATGAGCTGGCCCTGAACTCTTTTGCACATTAAATCTCCCTAACTCCTTACACATTAAAGGACTGACCCTGAACTCTTTTACACATCAAAGAGCTGCCCGGAACTCTTTACACATTTAAACTGAGCGGCCCGACTCTTTACACCTTGAAGACTGACCCGGAACTCTTACACATTAAACTGGCCCTTAACTCCTTACAACATTAAAGGGGGATACTTGCCCTGAACTCTTTACACATTCAAGGAGCTGGCTCTGAAACTCTTTACACATTAAGACTACCTTGAAACTCTGAACACATTTAAGAGCTGCCCTGAACTCTTACACATTTAAGGCTGCTCTGAACTCTTACACATTATGGACTTGCTCTGAACTCTTTACACTTTAAGGGAGCTGGCTCTAAACTCTTTACACATTAACAGCCGGGCTCGGAAACTCTTTACACATTTAAGGAGCTGCCCTAACTCTTTACACATTTATGGAGCACCCTAACTCTTTACACATTTAAGACTGCCCTAACTCTTTACACTTTTAAGGACTGCTCTGACTCCTTTTACACATTTAAGAGCTGCCCTGAACTCCTTACACAAGTAAGGAGCTGGCCCTGAACTCTTTGCACATTTAAGAGCGGGCCCTGAATCTCCTACACCCTCCATTTTAAAGGAGCTACCCTGATCTCTTTTACACATCACAGGAGCTGGCCCGATCTCTTTACACAATTAACGACGCCTGTCTCTTACACATTGAAGGAGCTGACCACCCGGAACTCTTTAAAACACATTAAAGTGCTGGCTCTGAAATCTTATACATTTAAGAGCTGGCCCTGAACACCTTTACACATTTAAGGAGCTGGCCCTGAACTCTTTACACACATTGAAAGGTGCTGCCTGAACTCCTTTACACATATACGAGCTCCTTCGACTCTTTACAACATTCCAAGGACGGACCCTCCTACCTTTACACATTAAGAGCCTGGCCCCTAACTCTTTACACATTGAAGGAGCTGGCCCTGAACTCTTACACATTAAGAGCTGCCCTGAACGCTTTAACACCTTGAAGACTGACCTGAACTCCTTAAACATTGAAGGAGCTGGCCCGAACCCTTACACATTTAAGAGCTGGGCCCTGAACTCCATTAACACAATTAAGAGCTGGCCCGAACGCGTACACATTGAGAGCTTGCCCTTAACTCTTTTTACTCTTTATTACACATTTAACGACTGGTCCCCTGAAACTCTTTACCATTCAAGACTGGCTCTGAACTCTTTAACAACATAAAAGCTGCCTGAACTCTACACATTTAAGGAGCTGCCCTGAACGCTTTACACCTTGAAGGACTGGCCCTGAACTCTTAACACATTTAAGGACTGGCCCTGAACTCATTACACAAGAAGGAGCTACCATGAACTCCTTACACATTGAAGAGCTGGCCCTTAAACTCCTTACACATTTAAGACTGCCTGAACTCTTTCCACATCAAAGGAGCTGGCTCAGAACTCTTTACACATTTAAGACTGACCTACGCTTTAACTACATTTAAGGAGCTGGCCCAGGGGGGGTGATCTCTTTACACATTAAGGAGCTGCTCGTGACTCTACACATTTAAGGAGCTGGCCCTGAACTCCTTACACATTTAAGAGCCAGGCCCTGAACTCTTTGCAACATCTAAGGAGCTGGCCTGAACTCTTACACATATAAGGAGGCTGACCCTGAACTACTTTACACATCAAAGGACTCCCTGACGCTTTACACATTTAACGAGCTCCCTGAATCATTAACACATTGAAGGAGCTGACCCGAACTCTTTACACATTACAGGAGCTGGCTCAGCAACTCTTTAACACATTGAAGGAGCTGCCCTGACACTCTTTACACACATTTAACGAGCGGCCCTGAACTCTTACACATTCAAGGAGCTGCTCTGAACTCTTTACACATTTAAAGGACTGCCCTGAACTCTTTAACATTTAAGGAGCTGCTCTGAACTCATTACACATTTAAGAGCTGCCCACTCTTTACCACATTTAAGAGCTGGCCCTGAACTCTTACACATTTAAGGAGCTGGCCCTGACTCTTACACATTTAAAGGACTCTCGAACTCTTTACCCATTAAGGAGCTGCCCTGAACACCTTACACAATTAAGGGACTGCCCTAACTCTTTGCACATTTAAGGAGCTGGCCTGAACTCCTTACACATTTAAAGGAGCTGACCCTGACTCTTTACACATCAAAGGAAGTATGCCCTGAACTCTTTACACATTTAACGAGCTGGCACTGAACCTTTACACATGAAAGCTGACCCTACTCTTTACACATTAAAGGCGCTGGCTCTGAACTCTTTATACATTTAAGGAATTGCCCTGAACTCTTTTACACATTAAAGACGGCCCTGAACTCTTTACACATTGAGGGAGCTGGCCCTGAACTCTTTACACATTTAACGAGCTGCCCTGAACTCTTACACATTCAAGACTGGCTCTGAACACTTTTACACATATAAGGAGCTAGGCCCCTGAACTCTTAACACATTTAAGGAGCTGGCCCTGAAACTCTTTACACATTAAGCAGCTGCCCTGAACTCTTTACACATTAAAGAGCTGCCCTGAACCTTTACCCCATTGAAGAGCTGACCCTGAACTCCTGACAACATTGAAGGAGCTGCCCCTGAACTCCTACAACCATTTAAGGAGCTGGCCCTGAACTCTTTACACATTCAAGGAGCTCTGCTCTGAACTCTATTACACATTTAAGGAAGCTGAACCTAACTCCTTACACAGTTAAGGAGCTGGCCCGGAACTCTTTACACACTTAAGGAGCAGGCTCTAACTCTTTACACATTTAAGAGCTGGCCCGAACTCCGTACACAATTAGGAGCTGGCCCGTGAACTCTTGCACATTTAAGATCTGGCCCTGAACTCCTACCATTTAAGGAGCTGACCCCTGAACTCTTAAACACATCAAAACTGGCCCTGAACTCTTTACACATATACGAGCTGGCCCTGAACTCTTTACACATTTAACGACTGACCCTGAACTCTTACACATAAAGGACTGCACTGAACTCTTTAACATTGAAGGAGTCTGCCCTGAACACTTTACAACATTTAACGAGCTGGCCCTGACTCTTACACATTGAAATGAGCTGACCCTGACCTCCTTACACATTGAAGAGCTGGGCCCTAACTCCTTACACATTTAAGAGCTGCCCTACTCTTTTACACATTCAAGGAGCTGCTCTGACCTTTAAACAATTAAGGAGCTGACCCTGAACTCTTTACACATTTAAGGACGCCAAGACTCTTTACACATTTAAGGAGCTGCTTCTGAACTCTTTACACATTAATGAGCGGCTCTGAACTCTTTACACATTTAAGGCGCTTGCTCTGAACTCTTTACACATTAAAAGCCTGGCTCTGAACTCTTTACAGAAGTTAAGAGCTGGCCCGAACTCTTACACGATTAAGAGCTGGCCCTGAACTCTTTACACATTGAAGAAAGCCAGGCCTCTGAACTCTTTTAACACATTGAAGGAGCTGGCCCTGTAACTTCCATACGCATTTAAGGAGTAACCGATCTCTTACACATTTAATGACTGGCCCTGAACTCTTTACACATTAAGAGGTGACCCTGAACTCTTTACACATTGAAGGACTGGCCCTGAACTTCTACACATTTCATGGAGGTGACCCCTGAACTCTTTACACATTTAAGGAGCTGCCCTGATCTCCTGACACATTAAGAGCTGGCCCTAACTCTTTACACATCAAGAGCTGGCCCTGAACTATTACACATCAAAAGCTGGCCCTCAACTCCTTACACTCCAAGGACTGCCCTGAACTCTTTACCATGAAGGACGGCCCTAACTCTTACACATTTAAGGAGGTGACCTGAAATCCTTACACATTTAAGAGCTGCCCTAACTTCTTGCGCATTTAGGAGCTGACCCGAACTCTTTACACATCAAAGGAGCTGGCCCGGAACGCCTTACACATTTAAGAGCTGACCCTGAACGCCTACACATTACGGACTGACCCTGAACTCTTTACGCATTTAAGGACTGGCCCTGAAGTCTTAAACACATTTAAGAGCTGGCCCTGAAACTCTACCATTAACGGACCTGCCCTGAACTTCTACACATTCAGAGCTGGCCCTGACTCTTTACCATTTAAGGAGCTGCCCAGAACTCTTACACATTTAAGGAGCTGCCCTGAACTTCATACACATGCAAGCTGGCCCTGAACTCTTTACACATTACAGAGCGGCCTAACTTTTCAACACATTTAAGTCGCCCTGACCTCCTTACACATTTGAAAGAGCTGCCACTGAAACTCTTAACACATTTGAAGGAACTACCCTGAACTCCTTACACATTGTAGACTGGCCCTAACTCCTTACACATTTAAGGCGCTGACCCTGAAACTCATTTACACATAGAAGAACTGGCTCTGAACTCTTTACACAGTTAAGGACTGCCCTGAACTCCCTTACACATTAAGTCCTGGTCCTGAACTCTTACACATTGAAGAGCTGACACCTGAACCTTTAACACATTCCAAGAGCAGACCCTAACTCCTATACCCATTTAAGAGCTGACCCTGAACTCACTCTTTTATACATTTAAGGAGCTGCCCTGAACACCCTTAAACATTGAAAGGAGCTGGCCCTAAACTCTTTACAACATTTAAGGAGCTGGCACCTGAACTCTTTTACACATTTAAGGAGCTCTGCCCTAACTCTTTACAACATTGAAGAGCTGGCCCTGAACTCTTTACGCATTTAAGGACTGCCCTGAACTCTTTAACACATTTAAGGACTGGCCCTGAACTCTTTACACATGTAAGGAGCTGCCCCTGAACTCTTACACATTGAAGGAGCTGCCCTGAACTCTTTACACATTGAAATGAGCTGGCCCCTGACTCCATACACAGTGAAGGAGCTGCCTAGGCTGAACTTCCGTACACAATGAAGAGCAGACCCCCCACCTTGAAAAAAAAAAAAAAAAAAAAACTCCTACACATTTAAGGACTGGCCCCAACTCCTTATACTCCAAGGAGCTGCACTGACTCTTAACACATTTAAGGAGCGGCCCTGAACTCCTTACACTTTAAGAGCTGACCCCGATGTAGACCATAGACTTCCAGATGGCATTCTGCTGCCAACATTTACATGAAAGAAATCTAGATCCTGTTAATGTAATTCACATACACATATGGCGGAAAAATTTCAAAGATCTGATTATACCACACACCGCATCAGCAACCAGCAACCACACCACACAAAAATCTTTTTTCACCACACCGTTTCCTTCCCTTCTTCCCTTCTTCTTGTCCTTTTTTCCTCCTTTCCAAATCAAAGAAACATGGTTCGTTGTAACTTGCCAAGTGATGAAGAGAGCTGGAGGGGGGGAGGAGTGTGGGGGGGAATGGGTTGTATAACGAAGAAAGCGAGGGATGAAAATCTCAAGTGTGGACGTGCACAAAAACACGTCATTGACGATGCACGTGACAACGTCCAAGTCATGGAGCGTGACAAAACTCAGAGAGAGAGAAAGAGAGAGAGGGGGGGTTGAGAGGCGGAAGAAGAGGGGGATAGAGGAAGAAAGCAGTAACCAATGACTGAACCGTTCCAAGGTACTGACCGTCAATCCACTTGGTCACCACTGCTCGGTAGCCAGTGGTCTTTGTTTTCTCCCAATGCTTGCTTCCCCGAGTGAAAGATGTTCCGTCGGATACAATAATAACCGACGACTCGTGTTGGGGTGTTATGGTGTGTGGTGGTAATAGGGTTGTAGTGTGTGTGTGTGTGTTTCAAGGCTACTATTCAGATTGTTGTGAGCAACTTCCCACCCCCTAATCTTTGGTGTTCTCTCTACCACAGCGGAGGAAGAGAGAGAGAGAGAGAGAGAGAGACAGGGCCTATGTTTGAAAATTGTAAAGCGCCTCGTACATTAACATGCTTGGATGGGCTTACAGAAATAATCCCAACTAGAGCTAGTATCATTCTCCCTTGTTATTATCATTATCGGGGCAATGTTTTCCGTAGCACAACCCCCTGTCCCCTCTGCGCCCCCTCCCCCCCTCCTATCCCCCCTCCCCCTCCCCCCCCCACCACCCGATCCTTCCTCTCCCCGCCACCACACTTTTCACCAACCTCCCCTCCCCTCATTGTATCCCAACCAACCTTTCCTAACCCTGCACCCTACAATCACAAATCGGAAAACGTACAAGTGAGGCAAATTATATTTACAGATCAAATTGTGTTGTTTTATTGCATCGAAAACAACACAAAGACTTAAACAAATTAATCATGTGCATGTCTTAGGCGTTGTTCCGCGTGGATACCGTCAACTGTCCCAATGGCCATCGCCGAGCCGACCACGAATGGCGCATCAAGGTTCCCAACCCCCCCTCCCCCCCCCCCCCCTCTCTAACGCACGAACCTATCCTTCTTTCACACTCGCGCGTCTCTACGGCAGCAAATGTATATAATGTATGTTGTGTGTGGTACGTATGTGTGTATGTCATGTGTAAAGTAGGTGTGTAACGTATGTATCTGGTGCGTGAAAGTATGTATGTGTATAAGTAGAGTGAGTATGTATATGTTGGTATGTATGTATATGTAATTACGTATGTGTATGTATGTATGTGTGCGTGTATGGATGTTGTATGTATGTGTGTGTTTTTTGTATGTATGTCTGTATGTATGTATTATGTTAATGTATGTATGTACGAATTGTTCTGAATGTAACTATGTATCTATGCATGTATTGAGTTTATATATGAATATAATATATTTATATTATATATATATATAATAATATATAATGATATATCTATATATATATTTTGTGTGTGTGTGTGTGTGTGTGGTGTTGTGTGTGTGGACTAGGCCTCGACCAGCTCGTTATTTGAAATGCTCTGGTCAGATATCATTAGCCCTTTTTTTGTTTGCTTTTTTTTTCTTTTCTTAAAAAAAAATCCTTTCATTCACCCCCCCCCCCCCCCCCCCCTCTCCCCTCCACGCCCCAGTTTACACGCTTCCACTTTTGGTTGTGATGAAGACGGGTTCACCTGCCTGTCACTGTCACTTTCTAACGTGTCCACACGCTTTCCCCAGCTTTTAGTATCATCAGTAAGTACCCACATCCACCACAATGATTGTCAACCCCGCTCTCTTAAGTTCAACCCAACTGCCCTCACAAGTCCCCGAAAAACGCCAAAGTTCATTGCCAATGCTACTAGGCTGCTGCTGGCTACTAGGCCTACTACTACTACTACTACTAAGCTGCTCCATTCACATCTTTCGTTGGCCATTCGGCAGTGACACACCGGCTGACACGCGTGCCGCGTGCGTGAAGGAAGCCAGGCGCACACGTGATGATGTCAGTCAACGAAAAGCGCGGGAAAAAAAGGAGAGAGAGAGAGAGAGAGAGAGAGGCGTGGCGGGGTGCGCGCGCATTCTCCCTGTGGGGCTTTTCTTAGCCGAGGGGACTGGAGTGGGTAGGTGGGGGAGGAGGGAGGGAACCCACCACCACCACCACAACGACGTCAGCACGGTTTTCGCGCCAAAACCTCACGAGGCGCGAGCGGAGAAATCGCACCAAAGATTGTACGCCCTACTACTCCGTTGGGTGAACTATCTGTGGTCGCACCCAGTGTGTGTGGACTGGTAGGCTATTATCTCGTGACCGCAGTTTCGTCTCCTCTGGCAGGTCCACCCGTCCCGCACGATATTCGGTTACAAAATAATGAATGTCGCTTCTTCCCCCACCTCCCTCCTCCTCCTCCTCCTCCATCCCCCCCCCCAATCCTAACCCACCAATCTCCCCCCCCCCCCCCCCCCCCCCCCCGCCGTTTACTCTCTCTTTTCAGTCTTACGTCGGTTGCTGGTCTCCTTTTTTTTCTTTCTCTTTCTACGCGTGTGTGTATGTGTGTGTGTGTGTGTGTGTGTGTGTGTGTGTACGTGTGTGTGTGTGTGTGTGATTGCATAGTAACACCTACGATACCAGTGTGCATGCGTTTGTCAGGGATAACATTGATTGTAACTAGATTTCTCTCTGTTACCTCCGTTTTCCTACAGATAATGCCCATTTTCCTCAGGAAAAAACAAACGGTAGTGGACTTTTGGGATAACTGCGATAATAATACGTATTCCCTATTTTTGCTGTTTTTCCTCGCTATAGATAAATCTATTGCCAGTTTCCAATCTTGATTCGACTTTATAGTGAACGTCAAAATTTGAACAGCAGCTAACACCATAGCGCTTCATGGGTGTGTCAAATGTTTCTAGATACACATGTGGCAAAGACAATGACAGGAAACTACTAAACTTGCAATCCTGAATAGAAGAAGCAAAAATATACCTACATACACACGCGCGTATATAAACAAAGGCCTATATACATAGAGGCGTAAATGTAGAGATGTACAAAAGTTAAGAAGAAAAAAAATAGTAGTGAGGAAACCCTAACAACAAACAAACAAAAAGTATGCGAACCACAATATTAATCTTTTATGCAACGTTAAGAGAGAGAGAGAGAGAGAGAGAGAGAGAGAGAGAGAGAGAGAGAGAGAGAGAGAGTTCTGCTCTAACAGTTTCATGGTCATAGTAAATCAATTTTTATCGAAAGTTCATGTTTTGATGAACTGTTTTCCTCAAGGATCAACAGCTATGTTCACGATTATGACAGCTATTGTCGCCTTCAGATGCAGCGAGGCTCCCACAGTAATGAGTATGCACAAAATATGGAGACTTCATGCACAAAAGATGGAGAATTTAAGCACAAAAGATGGAGAATGTATGCATAAAAGATGGAGAATGTATGCACAAAATATGGCAGATTTAAGCACAATATATGGAGAATTCATGTACAAAAGATGAAGAATGTATGCACAAAATATGGAGAATATATGCAC
>JAFLJL010017508.1:27725-41096 GCA_018398815.1 Conus ventricosus | reverse complement strand
CAGTTCAGTCACCTTTCCATGAAAAAGATTTCAAAACGAAACTTAGTAAGTCAGTAAAAGCCAACAGTGGTTTTCTGATTTGGATTCTAAAGATTGTTTTTGTATAACAACAGACTGTCAAAGAATGAAATGTAGTTTTATGATTATTTCAAAACACAACATGAAAATTTGGTTTTTCCGTTTATATACCTATGCTTTAGCTCTCTGAACAACGATTGCCTGAGCAGAGCAAGGGTGTTGAGGGGGGGGGGGGGGGGGGGGGGGGGGGAGGATACACGGCACATGACTTTAAATCATGTAAAAAAAATGCAACAGTGAAGAAATCGATGACGAGTTTCATCATCTATTCTAATGTCCTTTTGTTTCATAAACATAGAATTAAGCATCTCACAAAAAAAAGCATGAGCAGGAATTTCCAACAGTATTTCATGAAGTTATGTCTTATTAACGATATTATATATTTGTTGTGTTTTTATGAAATTATTTTATATGTATTTTTTATGCACCCCCTATGGGGGGTCCTGAAATTCTTTATCATGCCTTGTCTTGTCTAAAACGAAATCCCCGCTTCCCACTTCAGGTCGAAATCAACGCTTCTGCTCTCTCTCTCTCTCTCTCTCTTCCATCGGGGTGTGAATTGTGACACTGACTGAGCAAGTCGACTTTCACGGCGCTCCGTTGTTTTTTGTTTACCTTGGCGTCCTGCATCAGTTTCCAGTACTGTCACTTTGCAAGAATTGGAACTAGTACCATGCCTTCGTGCCAGCTGAGTTTTAGGGTGAACATGTGGCACCTTTCTTCCTGTCTACATGAACTTTATGTGGAAACGGGCCGTTCGAAAAGCCGCCATGAGAGCTTCCATATTGACACCCCGTACAAAGTTAGACGGTGTCTTTCTTGGACTGACCCTCTCCTACCTGTTTTGGGGCGGACTCCTTTTGCTGAGGTCGGGGGACGTGGAACGTCATCCTGGCCCCCTTGCACCCCATCCTGTGAAGGACAACTCTGGGACGCTGAAGGCCATGCTGACCAGCACCAGGCGCGACACCAGGAGCAGGGTAGATCTGCTTCCGCAGACCGGGCACAGGCGACCACCTCTTCCTCCTCAGCGCGGGATCCCCCTCAAGAAGAACCATCAAGAGCAGAGTTGATGGATGTTCTGCAGAACGTGCTGTCCACCATGAACTGTAAGTTTGACAATGTTGATCAGAAGTTTGACGATCTTGGAGAAAAGTGTTCGGCCCTGCAGTCTGATGTGAAAAATCTGAGAGATGAGGTGGCGGATTTGAAAAGAGAAAATGAAGATCTGGCCAGAGCTAACGCTGATCTCCTGGGTAAAGTTGAGCAGTTAGAAAGAAAGACTGATGATTTAGAGGGGAGGTAAAAACGCAATAATCTGATTTTTTATGGCATACCTAGGGACCAGAACGAGACAAACGATGACTGTGAAGAGAAAGTACATTCTATGTTGACTGATAAGCTTAACGTGACTAAGAAGGTAGAGTTCGACAGGATTCACCGACTCAGTGCCAAATCTGACTCTCCCATCATTGCTTGCTGCACCTTTTACAAGGATTAAAGTTAACATCCTGAAAGGAAAGAAAAACCTGAAAGGCAGCAATGTCTTTGTTGGAGAAGATTTCTCTTCCAAGGTCAGGGAGATCAGGCGTGGTCTTTCATCACACTTGAAAAACGCAAGAGCGGACGGGAAGAGAGCCACCATGATCTTTGATCATCTAGTGATCGACGGGAAATCATATTTCCTTGATGGACATGGAGGGCTCAAGGACTCAAGATAGGGGTTTGGCCGGCCAGTTTTTCTTCCTCATGCTGCATTAAAAGTAGGGGGTCAGGAAAATACAAGAACACCGGTAATCTCGCCAACAGCAATAGGCAGGGACAGTGATGTTCATGTTGACAGTTGCCGGGTGAGTTGCAGTAACCTCCCAGAGCCAGTTGCGGATATCCCGTGCGTGCATGAGGGAGAGAGCGAGGAAGGGAAGGAGAGAGAGTGTACATATAATGAAAAAAAACCTTTTTCTTTTTGTTATGGAATGTTAATGGCTTTAAAGTCAAAACTTGCCGATCCAGATTTCTTCTCATTTCTTTTTAAGTTTGATTTCGTCTGTCTTGTTGAAACGTTTCTTGATGAGTGGAAGTTTGATAACCTATTTTCTGACTATGATGTGTTTTGCAAACCCTGCTGTCAAATTCAGTAGACAGGGGAGGCATCAGGTGGAATTGTTTGTTTGATTAGGAAAGAGTTATCTCCCTTTGTAAAAGCTATTGATGTCAACCACTCCAATTTTGTGTATTCATAATTGACAAAAAATTATTTGGAACAGACAAAGATGTTTTGTATTTTTGTTGCTACATTCATCCGGAAAATTCTCCTTTTTAAACCCCCTTTTTGATGATGAAAAGGGAATCAGTTTACTTGAAGATTGTTTGATAGAATGTTTGTTAAGAAAAGATGTGTATGTCATAATTAATGGAGACTTGAATAGCAGAACATCCAATATTTCTCAGGATTTTTTCGGGAAAAAAACATTTTTGATAGAAAATTGTCATAGTCATTCTCTCAGTATAAATCGTAACTCTGAAGACTGTACATTAAATAATTATGGAAAGCTGATGCTAAATGTATGCACTGCCTTTGATTTGTGTATTCTTAATGGGGTATGTAATGGCGACCTGGAAGGACGCTACACATACATATCTGATTCTGGCTGCAGTGTCGATGATTACTTATTATTTCAAGCGATCTTCTTGCTTTGGTATATGACTCATGTAAATTTCAAGTTTTAGACCGCATAGACTCAGATCACATGCCTGTTTCTTTCATTGTTGTTCTTCCAAAGGAAAATGTTGTTGTCAATAATGAACAAGTAAATCATGTTATAGAGAAACTGTTATGGAATAATGATTGTGCTAATCGATTTCAAGAACTATTATGTAGCGTAGATGTTGTTAGAAAAATTGAAAATGCCATAGATATGATACAATCCGACGTAAATGAAGCTTTGAACATGTTTAATGAGTGTGTAAAGGAAAGTGCTAAGTGTATGAAGAAGCATATACGTGTCAATAGAAATCACAGATGTGATGATTGGTATGATAAAGAGTGCCGAATCAGTAAACTAAAGCTAGACAATTATTAAGAATTAGCTGTCGTACTCATGATCCACAAGATAGAGTGGCTTATTGTATTGCAAGGCGAGAATACAAAAAATTGTTAAAAGAAAGGAGAAAGAGTATAATATTAAGTTCTTAATAGATAAGTTGATTTCCTCAGTTAAATGCCAAAAGACTTCTGGGAGACTGTTCGGAAAGTATCTTTCAAAAGAAAACAACCAAAGAATAAGATAACTAGCGATATTTGGTTTCATCATTTCCAAAATTTGTTAGAACAGAATGTTAGTGTCAGTGTTAATGAAGAAGTGGTGGATGCTGATGTAGATAGTTCATTTAATCGTCCAATATCCATAGAAGAGGTTGCTTTAGCTATTAGAAAACTAAAAAATGGCAAGTCAGCTGGCCCAGATGGTCTTATTGGAGAATTATTTAAACACGCAACACAGCAGGCTGTGCAATTTTTTTACAATTTATTTAATAAGTTATTTAATGAGGGCCTGTACCCTGATAATTGGTGTGAAAACTATTATTTTGCCTATATTTAAAAAAGGAGATGTGGACAATCCCAATAATTATAGAGGGAAATTTTCCCTTTGTGACATTGGCAGTAAACTATTTGGAATGATTGTTAATAGGAGAATACAAGAATGGGTTGATGAGAATAATATAACCGGGGAACAGCAAGCAGGATTCAAAAATGGTTATTCGACCGGGGGATCACATGTTTACTTTGTTGGCACTTATCCAAAAGCAGTTTTCTCGTAATCGTAAGCTATATGTTGCTTTTATAGATTTCCAAAAGCATTTGATTCAATCAATAGAATATACTTTGGCCAATTCTACAAAAAAAATGGTATATGCGGTAAACTCTATAGGTGTATTAAAAGCATGTATAATGTTGTTAGAGCTAGAGTCCGTTTGTGGAGGTAAACTGACAGATTTTATTAACTGTACAGCTGGGGTCAGACAAGGAGATGCATGTAGTCCAGTTTTATTTTCTTTGTTTATAAATGAACTAGCTATAGAAGTTATCAATAATGGTAGACATGGTGCCTTGTTGTCTCTTGATACCTTAGAGTTGTTTATTCTCTTATTAGCTGATGATATTATTTTGATATCAGAAACGCCTGTTGGTCTACAGATTCAGTTGAATAATTTACGACGTGTGCTGGTACACTTCAATTAAAAGTTAATATGTCAAAAAGTAATATCATTGTGTTTCGTAAGGGGGGCTATCTTGGTGCAAGGAAAGATGGGTTTATGGTGATGTTAATATGCCAGTTGTTAATGCATACACGTATTTAGGTATGATGTTTTCCACGCGGTTGAGTTTCACAGGTGCTTGTAAAGATTTGGCAAGTAGGGCAAAGAATGCTTTACTATGTATTATGAAAGGTTGTATGTTTTGAATAATACATCCTTTAAGGTATTCATCAAGTTATTCGATACCCAAGTACAGCCCGTTGTACTTTACGGCTCTGAATTATGGGGCTTAGACAAAGCTGCAACTTGTTGCGAATCTGTTCATTTATTTGCTCTAAAAAAGTTTCTTGGTGTAAACCAGACGTACGCCGAAATGATATGATATACGGAGAAACTAATCGCTACCCAATATTTGTTTTATCTGCTGTTAATTGCATTCGATATTGGCTTAAGTTATTGCAAATGTGTAACAATAGAATTCCAAGAAAAGCCTACAATATGCTTCTTGATATGGACTCTAAAGGTAAAAATAACTGGGCCTCCAAAGTTCGTAATTTGTTTGACAGAATATGGGTTTGGATATGTCTGGTTATATCAGGGAGTGGGAAATATCAAAGCATTTATAAGTATTTTCAGACAACGATTAATAGATTGTACATGGCAAAAATGGTCTGACCATATTCACAATAGTGATAGATTTAGTTTTCTATACCAATGTTTGCAGTGTGCATGATTTGAAACCATATTTGACAGCTGATATTGATAGACATTTACAGTATGTTACAACACGGTTTCGATTAGGAATATCAGAATTAAAAGTGCACCTTTATAGATACAGAATGGCTAACAACGAGGATCTGATTTGTCCATTATGTAAAGTAGCACAAGAAGATGAAATACATTTTGTTCTTTGCTGTCCAGTTCTTAATGCTATTCGTGAAAAGTTCATCAAACCTAAGTATTATAGTCAACCGTGTTTATTTAAATTGTGTTTATTAATGTCTTCTCAATCAGTTGAAGTTATTAGAGGTCTTTCAATGTTTCTTTCAAAAGCATTCAAGTTCAGAGAAACTGCCACATCTTAAGAATTTTGTTTGTATCACCATTGCTATGTCTTTGTTAAGTCTTAACTAGCGCTGCTTCAATGCTCTTTTGTTGTTTACATTCCCCTCATAAGGGGCCTTGGCCTAAATGAAATTAAACGGGATTCTGAATTCCGAATCCGAATCCGAATCTCTCTTCCATCCTGCCTCTGCTTTCTTTTTTCCATTCCTTCCTTCCTCCCTTCTTCCTCTCTCTCTTTGTCTTATCTGTCGGGTTATTTTCTCTCTCTCTCTCTCTCTCTCTCTCTCTCTCTCTCTCTCTCTCTTCTCTCTCTCTCGTTTTTTTTTGTATTATTGTTTTCATCCGCCCCCCCCTCTCTCTTCTAATATTGGAAGTACATAACAAATTCAATGTTTCTCAAGTGGATTTGCGCGCGCGCGCGCGCGCGCACACACACACACACACAAACACACACACACACACACACGCACACACACACACACACACACACACACACACACACACACCAAAAAAAAAATAAATAAAAAAAAGAAAAGAAAAGAAAACAATGAAAAACGAACAAACACACACAAATCATCCCACAGGGTTAGGGCTCAGTTTCAGAGTAGTTAGGATAGGGTTAGGGCAAAGGTTAGGTTTGTCTTCTTTCGGTTGGTTAAAACGCATTTAAAAGCACGTGCGCATGTGTGTGTGTGTGTGTGTGTGTGTGTGTGTGTGTGTGTGTGTGTGTGTGTGCATGCGTGCGTGCGTGCGTGCGCGCGCGCGTATGTGTGTGTGTGTGTTCGCCTGCTTGTTCCACGTTGTGGCTGTCCGCTGTGATCCTCCGTGGCGAAGTTAAAAAAAAAAATTCTTCCTTTATCATTCATTCGTCATTTTATTAGTCTGCATTTTATATACTTAAAGGTGATCTACTTTAGAGATTTTCGATAATTTTTGTTAAAAACGGGGTCTACATGTCATAAAAACTCCAGTATGGTATTCATTTTGAAAAAAAAATCGCCGAAGAATTTAATAGATAAAAAACGACTTTTGCACACCTTTTTCAAACCCCGCGCAGTAGACCGAAAACCGTGACGTCACTTGAGGGGGGACTGGGCCATTTGGTAAAAACAGCAAGTTATAGTTGGTGCCTAGCTCTAGTGAAATCGCTAGCTGATAGCTACCTCAAGGTACAGCAGGTGGCTAACTTTGTTGTATGACAAGATTTAACACGTAGCTAGCTAACGCAAGCTACGGCCGTTAGCTGTAGCTAGCTATAAATAGATCGGGAGATTTCAACCGCGCAATGCCAAACTCCTTATATGGTTTTAGTTCTCGGAAAGAACCCCAAACTCGGCTTCTCGGAAGGCGTGGAAACGTGCTACAGCGGGTTTCATCACTGAAAGAGGGCGAAGAGAGCAAGGAAGCCGAATTTTTTTCTTCAGCTGAGAGAGTCGCTCCATCGAAGAGTTTTCGCTGCGGAAAAGTGCTTCCAACAAAATTTTCAAAACAAACTCTGCAAACAAGGACAAGAAAAAAAGCGGGGGTTTTGAGATCTGTGAACCCGTTAACAGTTTTTCAACATGTGGCCGATCAGGGGTGGAGGTCAAAGAAAATGGTCGAAACTTCTTCAGAGGCCCGAGTTCAGTCTTCGTGCTCGGAAATACCCCCCAACTGGGTCGGCAAAGTGGATGAAATGCCCGACCTCGATTTATTTGAAACCAATTTTTGGCGACTCCGACCTATCGAAGGCACTGGCGAGGATGTGGTGGTTTCGACTTGGTCGGGGAGAAAGGGCACCTTTCCTCATGTATCCAAACTGCAAGTCCTCTCGCACCATGTCCACAATTTGATTAATATCTTGTCGTCTGAAGCAAAAACGTTGAAATAGGTCAAGGTCATGGGTATTCATTTAGAGGATGAAAATGTTCTCTGAACAGGCGAGGCCTTCTTTGATAGTGCCAGTTTTGCTGCTGATGTTTTGAACCCAGCCATTTTGTCAGACCAAAATGTTAGGAAATCTCGACTAACTTGTGGGTTAGCAACTTAGCGATGCTGTGGGGCACCTTTTACATTTTCGGCGCTAAACTAATAATCAGCTAAGGATAACTACTTGTTAAAGTGCCCATGCAACGACAGTTACGCTAACTGCTAGGATTTAACTTGTAGCTAGGGTTTTTACCAACCAGTTAGCCGCTAACTTGCTGTTACACAACTGGGCCCCGCGACCAGGACCGGTTGCACAACAGACAGCCCCAGTTAAGGCAGACTAGCTGTCTGCTAAATCGCTAGCGGGACAGGTAGCTAGCTGGCAGCTAAAGCAAGCCGCTAACCGCGTTGCACATCTTCAATTTAGCTGGCACTAGTAGCTGTAAGGTAGTGCTCTAGCAAAAAGGGTTTAAGGTGTTGGCTATAAATACATCGGGTATTCCCCTCGAAAAACATGGCTTCGACAAGTGAGACAAAGCGTTCCAGAAAGAGGAATTTCACACCAACCGAGACTATTTCGTTAATCGAGGAGTTTTCGACACGTAAGCGAGTGTACAAAGCAAATTTAAAAGTACAACTAACTAACAAAGACAAGCAAAAGGCGTGGGAAGACGTGACAGCAGCATGTGAATGCGGTCGGCCTCGTGGAGAGGTCAGTGGCTGAAGTTAAGGAGAAGTGGTCAAAGCTGTCATCCGATGCCGGGGCACAGCTCCGGGCCCGAAAGCACCCCCAAACTGGCTCTGGAAAAGCGGTGGAAATGCCGAATCTGGAGCTGTTTGAAAATATTTTCAAGACTCCGATAAAATAGAAGGAATTGCAGCTGAACGAGGGGGTTTTGACTCGGGTGACACGCCCCTTCAGAAGGTAAGGTGTGTGTGTGTTGGAAGAAAAAAATGTGTTGAAAGGATGCTTGTTGAAATAAAACAAAAGACATTTTATCATCATGTCAAAAAGTCTAAGGTAACTACACACACACCACACACACGCACGCAAGCACGCACGCACGCGCACGCACGCACGCGCACGCACGCACGCACGCACGCACGCACGCACACACACACACACACAACCACACACACACACACACACACACACACACCACACACACATATATATATTTATATATGCAGAAACAAATAAGCATGAATGAAGTAATAAATTTATTATTTATATAGCGCGCACACAGATGCACACATGCATATATAAAGACGCATGAATGAATTAGTACATTTTGATTTATATAGCGCAAAAGATCTCCCCCCAAGTGGTGGATTTGTCCACTGCACATGCATGTATGCATTCAAGTGCACCGCCGCACACACAACACACACACACACACACACACGCACTCACACATCTACGCACACATACATTTTATACGCCCGCATGCATACATATGCATAACCTGCCTGCTCACATGCATGAGAGATGACTGTATTTACTCTCTTTGCAGCCTATCCCACCAGTCGGCCCCTGACTCCTGACCCCTCACAGCCCACCACCAGCAGATCCTCTGTGGGAAATCAGGCCTGACGAGCAAGGCATTTTGCACCTGACAGGACTTCCCGAGACTCCGGGCCCAATCTTCCATGGGCAGTGACAGGACGCCAGCACGGCCAGGGCAGCATTGGACAGTGCAGTCAGAGAATCTACACGGGACTGCAGGGGGGTCAGGTGTGGCGCCAACTAGAAAAGGCATCTCACGGAAGAGGGACGACAGCACAAGACATTGAGCGGAGGCTCTCTATGGAAAGTATCTAGCTATTTCCATTGAGCTAAAAAAAACATTTGAAAAAAAAGCTGGAATCTGATGTTCCTGATGCCGATGAAAAAGAGAAGAAACACATAGACTACAGAGCCGCAGAGTTTTCACTGGGAAGTGCAGGAAATGGAGAAGGAGAAGCTGATGGCAGAAATGAAACAAGCTGCTGAAATCAGAGAATTAGAAAAGGCAGAAATGAAACAAGCTGCTGAAATCAGAGAATTAGAAAAGGAAAAAAATCAAACTGGAAATTCAGCTGCTGAAAGAAAAACTCGCTAAAGCCAACAAGGAGACCTGTGTTTGAACTCTCTCTCTCTCTCTCTCTCTCTCTCTCTCTCTCTCTCTCTCCCCTCTCTCTCTCTCTCTCTGTCCTCTCTGTACTTGTCTCTCATTCCTCTCTCTCAGTTCAGTCCCATAAAAGGTGTTTCAGGTGTGCTATTTTTATTTCCCATTTTCATATGTTAAAATTGATTTTACAAGGTGAGTCTGACCGTCAATAACAAATAATTCTCTCTCTCTCTCTCTCTTCTCTCTCTCTCTCTCCTCTCTCTCTCCCCTCTCTCTCTCTGATTCTCTAGATGTATTTCTGTTTTGGATTTTTTTGGTTTGTTTGTTTGTAATTCAAAATATTTCTTACCCGTCCAACATTAAGTTAATCAGATAATAAATAGTTCATGATGATGATTGGTGTGTGTGTGTGTGTGTGTGTGTGTGTGTGTGTGTGTGTGTTGAGTGTGTGTGTGGTGTGTGTTTTGGGTGTGTGTGTGTGTGTGTGTGTGTGTGTGTGTGTGGTGTGTGTCATGTGTGTGCATCACTGGTGTGTCACTGATGGATTTAAAATCGGTTTTACAAGCTCTTGGCGAACAGCTCTGCCACCTCGAGTGGGTGGTATCTGGCAATCATCATCACCCTCGTCATTGTCATCATCTTCGATTCATCCAGGCACACCAAAAACAATGGCCATGTTGTGCAGTACTATGCAAGCAACGATGATTCTGCATGCACGCCCGGTGTGTATCTCGTTCAGAATGCAGGCAGTGGAAACGACGCTTGAGAACACCAATGCATCTCTCTACTGTTGCTCTTGTTGATTTAAAAGCGCCATTGTATCGCCTCTCCTGATCAGTCTGTGGTTCAGAATAGGTTTTCATGGCCAGTCTCTCAGTGGATAGGGGCTGTCGCCAAGGATCAATCCACCCAACATGGGGGCTGCTGTTCAAACTGTCTCCATACAGAACTTTCCCTCAGCATGACAGAATCGTGTACAGATCCGGGGTATTTCACCACACAATTTATCACTCTCAGGTCTGCATCAGACACAATTTGTACATTGATACTGTGCTACCCGTCTGTTGACATACTCGTGTTCATTTCGTGTTGGTGCCAGGATCTGTATTTGCGTGCCATCCACACATCCAAATACATTTGGGAAGCCAGGGGGCGACCCATCATTGCGAAGGCACGCTCTGTGTGTTCGCTTTTTGTTCATTTTGGAAATGGGTGTGTTGTTTTTGCTCTCGCGCACAACGCTGCTGCCACACGATGTATTGTTCTCGAAACAGTTGACTTGTGCACGCTGACTGTGTCCCCGACCATGTTTTGGAAACTTCCTGTCGCATTAAAAACCGTTTTTAAAAACGACGAGTACTTGCATCTCCGGCGTCAGGGAGCCCTTTCGGTTGTATCCAAACTGCAAGTCCTTCCCTTAAAAAGTCCACAATTACGATTGATATCATGTGGTCTGAAAAAGGAACGCTGATAAACTTCCACATCGTGATAATTCTGAAGAGGATTGAAATGATCTCTGTACACACGTTCTCTCCTTCCACGTCGCTGTCGCATAACCCGATGAATCACACCGGCCATTTTGTCTCGCTCTACCTGTCAGCTAAGGATTAGAGCTGCCCGGGACCTCTAAAGTTGCACCCCTAACTAACTGTCAGTTAGGGGAAATTTACCCTGTGCAACCCGTTAAACTAGTGCCGCTAAAAGACCAATTTTTTGCTGATAGTTACGGATTTAGCTGACAGCTTGCTGCTAACGGCGTGTTTTGCAACCAGGCCCTGCACCAACAAGCCAACGCCAAGTGAAATCAACACGAGTTGCGATCCCCCACAGACTAAAAAGTCACGAGTGGGGTGGCAGATATTGTGCTGTAGGTCGTGCAGCACTCAGCAGGAGACGGATATTCCTTGCACACATTTCCATCTATCCAGATATCGAAAGAAGTGGGTTCGGTTCGTGCAACCATGCCGGGCAGCTAAAGTTCTTTTTCCACGTCAGTTTTCCCGCTGGACCGCGGAAAACGAAACTATTCCGACAATTGCCGAGCCCGTTCGAGTGGATCAAAAACTTCGTCTGCATTGTGCGCGTATACTTTGAAGGCGGAAATGGTAAGCTCGTGCAGTGAGTACGATAGTCGCACGTTTATTTTGTTCTTTTCTGTGGACAGATCCCCACTTGTTAAATTGAATGAACACGTTAAGGCTTGAGGAAGGAGAACTCCGCTCGCCGTCCACGCGTGATCGCATCAAGAAGTCAGTCGGGAGCCTCCCTCGAGACTTCGGTAAAGTTCATTCGCCTTCGGAATGCTGTGTTCGGGCGTCCAGCTGGAACTGAACTGACGTGGTAAAAAGAACTTAGCGTTCAAACTGATAAGGTACAGGCCTTGCAGAAACATCCCCAGAGTCACATTGGCTGTCGCAGTCATAGTCCCTGCTTTTACATGATACATTAAATACCGACGAGATGTGCAAGAACCATCAGAATCGCTTTCTGTCGACGTCGCTGACCATCATGTGACGTCACATCCAAGAGCAGTTAAGCCATGCCAAGATTTAGTTGATTACCTCCCGTTTTCTTGATTACAGGTGAAAATGCCCACTTTGGCGGATCGATTTCGTGTGATCGGGAGCGAATCGGGTGTTTATTTTACCAATTTATCAAACATTTCATATTTCTGCATAAGCTGACCAATTATCGAAAACCTCTAAAGTAGACCTTTAATCATTCACTCGTCCTTTCGTTAGTCTGTTAGTTTTTTATTAATTGGTTCCCTTTTTCACCATCTCTCCTTTTTTTTCCTTCTTTTTTCTTCCTTCCCCCTCCCCCCCCCTCCTCCCCAGCATGCACATGTCCCCAATCTACGATAAATCATCAGGTTCATGCATTACTCTGTACTTGCGCTCTCTCGCTCTCTCTCCTCTTCTCCTCCTCTCTCTCATCTCTCTCTCTCCTCTCTCTCTTCTCTCTCTCTCTCTCTCTGAATATCCCTGAATAAACAAAATTTCGTTTCCTCTCTCTCTCTCTCTCTCTCTCTCTCCTCTCTCCTCTCTCTCTCTCCTCTCTCTCTCTCTCTGCATTTATGCCTCTTTACTCATATTCGATTTGAGTACATCATATATTTGGTAACAGTAACTCAGTCTCAAACATCAGTTCCAATTTCTACACTCGACATATCTAGACTGTGTGATAGAGAGTTTAGCAATTGATAGAACCAGGTTCGCTTGTTTTCTTGTTTTATATGAGAACACATCAATTTTTTTTGGTAACGCCAAACAGAGCTGTTGTCACATTCATAGGGATCTGTATGTGTAGCGTGTAAGGCCGTGCTGTTTGGCCCGGTTCCGAAATGTGGATAATTTAGAGCAGGAACAGATGGCATGCTCAATATCATCTCTTTCTTGGCACCAGTGGCATTTAGTTGATCCCATTAAACCCATGTGTTTGTAGCAATATGTTTGTGGGGTATATGTTGTGAAGGATTTCGACATGAAGCAGCCTCAGTCTAGATTCCTTTGTACATTCGCATGCTAAGTTGTTAGATTTAGGCTTCCAAAAATGTGCTGCGTGCTCTCGCTATTGTGTTTCTGGCTTGAGATATGGCTTCAGGCAGCTGCTGCTGTTAGTTATAGATTATGGCTTCAGGCAGCTGCTGCTGTTAGTTATAGATATGGCTTCAAGCAGCTGCTGCTGTTAGTTATAGATATTGGCTTCAAGCAGCTGCTGCTGTTAGTTAAGATATGGCTTCAAGCAGCTGGCTGTGTAGTTATAGATATAGCTTCAGGCAGCTGCTGCTGTTATTTAGATATGGCTTCAGGCAGCTGCTGTTAGTTATAGATATGGCTTCAGGCAGCTGCTGCTGTTAGTTACTCTCTTTATCTCCATCCCTTTGTCTGGTGCTTTATTAGTCTGCCTTTTGTTGCAGGTTTGGGGGGAGAATTATCCTTTGGCTCGT
>JAFLJL010017508.1:2500-26725 GCA_018398815.1 Conus ventricosus | reverse complement strand
CTTTGGAACCGCTTTGCTTTTGTTTGAACTTCGGTGTACAGTGGGTGAACTGCCCACCTTTTTGTTTTTTTCGTTCATGGGTGAACCCCCCCCCCCCCCCCCCCTCTTCCCCCCCCCCCCCCCCCCCATTGTGGTTGATTAACTTGTTGTCTATTTGATTTGTATGTTAATTAAGTGATTGATTTACTTGTAAGTGGTTTTTATTGTGTGATTGTTTGCGTGCTTGCTTCTTTTTTTTTTATATACCTTAAACAGTTTAGTTTAAATTGCGTCTCTCTCTCTATCTCACACACACACACATACACACACACACACACACACACACACACCACACACACACACACACACACACACACACACACCACACACATACATACACACACACACTCACTCACTCACTCACTCACTCACTCACTCACACACACACACACACACACACACACACACACACACAACACACACTCAAACTATACGCACACACACACATGCGTGCTTCAGCAGCAGCTGCTGCGTTTGTGCTTTAATGCCGACTGTTTGTCCAGTTACTCATTACTATGGCCTTTTATAAGGGTTTGGTGGATGAGGTTTTTTGTTGTTTTTTTTCTCTCATTCATTTCTTCTCCTTTTTTTCCTTTTTGTTGTTGGTTGCAAAGTGAGGTCACTGTAGGCGGAAATCTAAACAAATATTTAAAAGCTGTTTAGAATAACTCCGCAAAAAAAAACAAACAAACAAACAAACAAAAACCCAAAAAAAAAAAAAAACCAACAACAAAAACACGTGGACAAACGAGTCAAAAGACAAAACACGACGCGTTTCGATCTCTTAGGTCTTCTTCAGGCAAGATGAACAACACTCAGGACAACGAAATGAAGAACGAGCTATAACTTATCTTTGTCTAATTCGGCGCAAGAAGGGCGTGGTCCTGAGTATTGTTTTATCTTGCCTGAAGAAAGACCTAAGCGGTCGAAACGCGTTGTTTTGTCTTGTGAATCGTTTGTGCACTTTTTTTTTTTTTTTTTTTTTTTGGTGGTTGAGTTTATTATAAACACTTTTTTAAAAAAGATTTTTTTGTTCTTGCTTTTAATTTGATTTCTTTCCCATTGTACCATGGCTTTGTGTGCTAAATATCGCCGCAGTTACAACACAAAGCTGATCTAACTTTCACCACATTGCTTTCCGTGGAAATCTGCCCCCCCCCCCCCCCCCCCCCCCCCCCATCCCCCTCTCTTCAGCTGCAATCCATTTCTCATGCTGATAGACTTCAGCCACAAAATCATCACTCTCTGCTGTCTCTGACATCGTTTTCTTCTTCCCTCTCCGCCAGGTTAAAGGGTAATTACCACTTGTATTTGTTTTTCCTAATGACGATAATCTTTACAAACTGCTCGCCTGGGGAAAAAAAGTTATGAAGGTTAGAAAGTTGTGGGAGCATTGAACCAAAGGCGAATTTACATCAGAATGAAGCTATACGGGGGGATTTGTTCGCGTTGTCGTCCTCAGCGTCGACATTTTTTTGTAATTAAAAGTTGAGGAGGACTGTCACAATTATGCTGTCATTATGACGCTGCTACTCCAAGGAGGAAGAACAAGACGAAGGGGAGGAGGAGGAGGAGGAGGAGGAGGAGGAGGAGGAGGAGGAGAGAAAATGAAGAAAAAGAATGAGAAGAAGAAGAGGAATTGAAGAAGATGAGGAAGAAGATAAAAAAGAGATAAGAAAGTAAATGAAGAGGAAAATGAGGAAGAAAAAGAACAGGAAGAATAAAGAAGAAATAGGGTGGAAAAGAAGGAAGAGGAAAAGGAAGAGAAGAAGAAGAAGAAGAAGAAGAAGTAGAAGAAGAAGAAGAAGAAGAAGACACATGCTACCATCAGCCATATCTCCCATGCTATTTCACTATACATAAATCGTTTATCTGATGCACTTTATTCAACAATAACCCTCAAACGTTTTACATGTATATTTCCATAAGCTTAGCCAATATAAAATTTATTCACACACTTGCTCATTCAGAATCTCTGACTGCAACACATACAAGATGCCCCAACGTTTTGACATTATTTCTGGCTTCTCTCTAACTAAGCAGTTGAGAAACTTACGCGCAAACTATACAGATAAATTACCCGTTAACTGGCAGGGAGGGACCCTGAGGATGAAGCCATCAGACAGGGGAAGGCGACGTGTGGTCTTGTGGCGGAGGTCTGCTAGCAAGAGATGGGGTGCCGCTGATAACGGAGGCTCGGTTTTCTCACAGGAAACAAGGATATTTTACATGTATATTTCCATAAGCTTAGCCAATATAAAATTTATTCACACACTTGCTCATTCAGAATCTCTGACTGCAACTTGGATCAACTCGCGATTGTAACCTGTGGGCTTTGACATTGCATGTCTCGGCGCCGAGTTCCCGTGCACACACGCACACGCACACACACCCCACACACACACACACACACACACACACACCATAAATAAATTTAGAAAAAAAAAAAACGAAAAGCAAAGAAAGAAACAAGAATAATCTGACAGGGTTACGGTTAAGTTTTAGAGCAGTTATGCCGCTGGTTTAAATGCATTTTAAAAATATGATCGACTTATTTTGAGGCCTCGTGCGTGCCTATCAGAGTATACGTGTTCCAGCGCGTGCACACACATGCCTGTATACAGGAAAGCCTGCTTGAGTATGGGCGTGAATTTTTGCCTTCACGTGTCTTTTTTTTTCCCCTTGGTTATTCAGTTCTTATCTGTATATATACATTGATTAGACGCCCTCCTTCCTCCTTCGCACACTTCCTTCCCTCCCCCTGAGTCCCTCCCCTCACCTCCATTCCTTCCCCACCCATCCTCACACATACTTTCCTCTCCCTCTCCACCCATCCTCCCTCCCACACATCTACATTTTTCCCCCTTACCGAAGAGCAAAAAAAAATCTCCCTCTCCTTTCCTTTTGTCCTGACAGCTGTTGACAAGCGGAGACGTGGGTTTATCAGGAGCCTGTAAAACACGTGGAATCCGACCTTTTACTGTCGCTCTTTAAGGCAGCAAGACATCAGATTGAAACAAAAAAGAAGAACGATGGTTGGCTGGGAACAAAATCAAGCATAGGATTAAAAGAGGCAGTCGTCTCGTGTTCTCGTGGCCAGGTCTCGATGGCAAAGTGGGTATGGTTTGAAAACACGATACTGCACCGTTGTTCCTTCGTCTCTGAAATTGGACGTCAACTAGGTACTAAGTTGATTCGGTTTTTTTTTTTTGCACACTCTTTGTTATTTGTTTTTAGAGTTAGTGAGTCCCACTTTCATTTTGGTCAATTTGGGTTTTCTTCATTTGATTTGTGTGTTAATCATCTGATTGATTTACATGTTAGTTGTTTTTGTTTGATTGTTTGCTAGCTTCATTTTCATTCATACGTATTTTTAAAAAAAATTTAGTTTGAACTGCAAATCATTAAAGAATGCAGTCGTATTTTTTGTATTACATAAGTCTAAGTAAAAAAAAAAAGGAAAAAAGGTTGACAGCTAGTTCGCCTAAAGAATGAATAGACAAAACTTTGCAGTACTCATGGTCTGTACTCACAATCCCAGCGTCCAGTTTATATATTCAGAATATAGTAGTTATCCTTTCCAGAAAACACGCCTTTTCCTTCCTTTTCTTTTCTTCCTTTTTTTTTTTTTGACCTTAGTTTATGCCAAGCCTCTTCTTAAAAAAAAAAACCCTGCACCAATGCAGACTCATAACATCTCTACCAAGCATGTTTTTGCCCAGGTCTCTTGGTTTCTTTGTCTGGAACAAGATTACACAAAAAAACCGACCGAACCAGTTTTCATGTAACGTGGTGGAAATATTATTTTCATGAAGCTTAATGGAAAGGCGATTTTCTCGAAACCTGGTAGAAAGATGATTTTCACAAAGCTTGGTGGACAGATGATTTTCACAAAGCTTGGTAGAAAGATGATTTTCACAAAGCTTGGTAGAAAGATGATTTTCACAAAGCTTGGTAGAAAGATGATTTTCACAAAGCTTGATAGAAAGATGATTTTCACAAAGCTTAGTGGAAAGATGATTTCACAAAGCTTGATAGAGTGATGATTTTCACAAAGCTTGATAGAAAGATGATTTTCACAAAGCTTGATAGAAAGATGATTTTCACAAAGCTTGATAGAACGATGATTTTCACAAAGCTTGATAGAAAGACGATTTTCACAAAGCTTGATAGAAAGACGATTTTCACAAAGCTTAGTAGAAAGATGATTTTCACAAAGCTTGATAGAAAGATGATTTTCACAAAGCTTGATAGAAAGATGATTTTCACAAAGCTTGAAAGAAAGATGATTTTCTCAAAGCTTGATAGAAAGATGATTTTCATAAAGCTTGATAGAGTGATGATTTTCACAAAGCTTGATAAAAAGATGATTTTCACAAAGCTTGATAGAAAGATGATTTTCACGAAACTTGGTGGAAAGATTTTTTTTTTTTTTCACGAAACCTGGAGGAAAGATGATTTTCTCGAAACTTGGTGGAAAGCTGATGTTTATGAAACTTGGTGGAAAGAATACTTTTTTGAATCTTGGTGGAAAGTTGATTTTCACGAAACTTGGTGGGAAGATGATTTCGTTAAGCTTGGTACAAAGGGGAGAAAGGGGAAAAGCCTACTTTGAAAGAGAGCTTTCTTCTATGAACTTTCAAGATCGGATTCGAATAAATGTTCAACGCACACGTGCAGAAACACACACACACACACACGCGCACACGCACACACACACACACACACACACACACACACACACACACATGAACATCCTGGACGCCCCCAACCCTCTCCTCTTTCCTCTGATTTCCCACCGCCAAACGACGTATAAACACACAACGCACGTATGCACGCACGCAAGTACATACGCACCCAGACAGACACGCACGCAAGTACATACGCACCCGACAGACACGCACGCAAGTACATACGCACCCAGACAGACAGGCACGCAAGTACATATGCACCCAGACAGACCACACGCAAAAGCTCACGCTCGGCGCTGAGATACTCGCTGTCAAAGCCTGCAGAGTAACAATAACAAGTGGATTCAACTCTTCCCGCCTCGTTTCCTGTGAGAAAACCGAGCCTCCGTTATCAGCGCACCCCATCTCTTGCTAGCAGACCTCCGCCACAAGACCACACGCCGCCTTCCCCTGTCTGATGGCTTCATCCTCAGGGTCCCTCCCTGCCAGGTTAACGGTAATTTATCTGTATAGTTTGCGCGTAAGTCTCTCAACTGCTTAGTTAGAGAGAAGCCAGAAATAATGTCAAAACATTGGGCATCTTGTATGTGTTGCAGTCAGAGATTCTGAATGAGCAAGAGTGCAAATTATTGTTATATAATGAATACTTATATAGCGCCTCATCTCAGCTAGAGACCAAGCTCTAAGCGCTTTGCAAACCACACTCGTTTACACAACGGGCTGCCTACCTGGGTAATGCCGACTGAAGAGCTGCCAGCTGGCGCTTCATTCAGTCGTTTCCCGTGTCATCCAGTCGAATTGTTCAATATCGTTCACTCAATTTCCTTACTTCCTTCATTCTTTCCATTTCTTACGCAGGGTGCATGCTATGTGTAACGTGTCATCTATACCAACGGCCAAACTGGCCTTCTCTTCCGAAAGTTGGTGATGGGATTTTACGTGTGTGCAAGATGTTATGCGTGCGTTCACACACGGAACCTCGGTTTATAGTCTCATTCGAAGGACTGTATGGAAATGGAGTCAGAACCAATGTTAACTCCAAAGGAAAAATCACCCTGTACTGAAACGGCCCGGCGGAGATTCGAACCCGCAACCATAGGATCACCAAGATTACGAGTCCGGCGCTCTACCAACTGAGCTATTCCAGCCCCAATTAGATATTTTATTGGCTGACCTAGCAGACCGTTGTAAATGAACGTGCTAAAAGCATCAGGGTGTGTAAAATATTCGATGATGATGGTAGAATGAAGTGCATATTAGACAGACAATTAATTCAAAGAAAACTAGCATTAGAGATATGGCAAATGGTATCATGCGTCTTCTTCTTCTCCTTCTTCTTCTTTTTCTCTCTTCTTCTTGTTCTTCTTTTCTCTCTTCTTCTTTCTTTTCCTCTTTTTTTTCTTCCCTTTTTTTTCTCATCCCCATCTGAATTTTCTTCATCGTCTTCTGTTTCATTTTCTTTCCGTCTTGCTTTTCTTCTCTTCTTCCATTTCGTCTTCTTTCAGTTTCTCTTTCCCTCTTCTCCTTCCTACTTTCTCTCAGTTTCTTCCTTTCCTTTTATTCTTCCCATTCATCTTCTTCCTCTTCTGTATCTTTGTCTTCTTCTCTCCCATTTCTCTTCTTTTTTCCTTCTTCTTCTTCTTCTTCTTCTTCTTCTTCTTCTCCTCCTCCTCCTCCTCCTCCTCCTCCTCCTCCGCTTCCTTCTCCTCCGTCTCCTCCTCCTCTTTCTCCTCTCCTTCTTCGTGCCCTTCTGTGGAGAAGCAGCATTTTAACGTGTAACGTTATTGTGACCTTGTTGTCAACCTGTGATGACAAAAAAATATCCTTACGAATAATGAAGACACAATCACAGCTTACCTCTCCCGCCCACCCCCACCCACGCCCCTCCTCAACAGCTCCGTTCTGACCTAAATTCGCCCTTGGTTTAATGGTTCCACTTTCTATCCTCCATGTTTTTCTTGGTGAGTATTTTTTTTTTTTGGGGGGGGGGGGGGATAGATAAAACACAATGTGAAAATAACGGGCCGTCACTCTTTAACCCGTCAGAGAGGGAAGAAGAAGAAGACGATGACAGAGAAGAGCAGCATGTGAAGATGCTGCGCTTAAATCTCTCAGCACGAGAAATGGGATGCCGCTGAAAAAGAAGAGGCCGGCAGTGTTCCACAGAAAGTCGTGTGGGGAAAACTCAGATCAGCTTCAGGTTGTAACTTGTCCGGCCTTTGGCATACATAAGCCATGTCATTAAACCAAACAGAAAAAAAAGGACGGGAAAGACATCAAGATTAAAAAACAAGAACAACAAACACATAAAACGAGGAAGAAACGAGACAAAAAGGATAATTCTCACCCCCCCCCCCCCCCCCCCCCCCCCCGAAACGAGACAAAAAGGATAATTCTCATCCCCCAGAAACGAGACAAAAAGGATAATTCTCATCCCCAAACACTGCAACAAAAGGCAGAACTAATAAGTACCAGACAAAGGGTTGGAGATAAATAGAATAACTAACAGCAGCAGCTGCTTGAAGCCATATCTCAAGCTAGAAACACAATAGCGAGAGCACGCAGCACATTTTTTGGAAGCCTAAATCAAACAACTTAGCATGCGAGTGTACAAAGGAATCTAGACTGAGGCTGCTTCATGTCGAAATCCTTCACAACATATACCCCACAAACATATTGCTACAGACAATGGGTTTAATGGGATCAACTAAATGCCACTGGTGCCAAGAAAGAGATGATATTGAGCATGCCTTCTGTTCCTGCTCTAAATTATCCACATTTCGGAACCAGGCCAAACAGCACGGCCTTACACGCTACGATATACAGATCCCTATGAATGTGACAACAGCTCTGTTTGGCGTTACCAAAAAAAAAAATGATGTGTTCACATATAAAACAAGAAAACAAGCGAACCTGGTTCTATCAATTGCTAAACTCTCTATCACACAGTCTAGATATGTCGAGTGTAGAAATGTTTGAGACTGAGTTACTGTTACCAAATATATGACGTACTCAAATTTGAATATGAGTAAAGAGGCATAAATACAGAGAGAGAGAGAGAGAGAGAGAGAGAGAGAGAGAGAGAGACGAAACGAAATTTTGTTTATTCAGGGATATTCAGAGAGAGAGAGAGAGAGAGAGAGAGAGAGAGAGAGAGAGAGAGAGCGCGCAAGTACAGAGTAATGCATGAACCTGATGATTTATCGTAGATTGGGACATGTGCATGCTGGGGAGGAGGGGGGGGGGGGAGGGGGGAAGGAAGAAAAAAGAAGGAAAAAAAAGGAGAGACGGTGAAAAAGGGAACCAATTAATAAAAGACTAACAGACTAACAAAAGGACGAGTGAATGATTAAAGGTCTACTTTAGAGGTTTTCGATAATTGGTCAGCTTATGCAGAAATATGAAATGTTTGATAAATTGGTAAAATAAACATCCGATTCGCTCCCGATCACACGAAATCGATCCGCGAAAGTGGGCATTTTCACCTGTAATCAAGAAAACGGGAGGTAATCAACTAAATCTTGGCATGGCTTAACTGCTCTTGGATGTGACGTCACATGATGGTCAGCGACGTCGACAGAAAGCGATTCTGATGGTTCTTGCACATCTCGCTCGGTATTTAATGTATCATGTAAAAGCAGGGACTATGACTGCGACAGCCAATGTGACTCTGGGATGTTTCTGCAAGGCCTGTACCTTATCAGTTTGAACGCGAAGTTCTTTTTACCACGTCAGTTCAGTTCCAGCTGGACGCCCGAACACAGTATTCCGAAGGCGTACGGACTTTACCGAAGTCTCGAGGGAGGCTACCGACTGACTTCTTGATGCGATCACGCGTGACGGCGAGCGGAGATTCTCCTTCCTCAAGCCTTAACGTGTTCATTCAATTTAACAAGTGTGATCTGTCCATAGGTAAGAACAGAATAAACGTGCGACTATCGTACTCATCTGTACGAGCTTACCACTCCGCCTTCAAAGTATACGCGCACAATGCAGACGAAGTTTTTGATCCACTCGAACGGGCTCGGCAATTGTCGGAATAGCTCGTTTCCGCGGTCCAGCTGGAGCTGACGTGGTGAAAAGAACTTTAGCTGCCCGGCATGGTTGCACGAACCGAATCCACTTCTTTCGAGTATCTGGATCAGATGGAAATGTGTGCAAGGAATATCCGTCTCCTGCTGAGCTGCTGCACTCGCCTACAGCACAATATCTGCCACCCCCTCGTGACTTTTTAGTCTGTGGGGGATCGCAACTCGTGTTGATTTCACTTGGCGTTGGCTTGTTGTGTAGTCCATCAAGTGACGTCACGGTTTTCGGTCTCCTGCGCGGGGTTTGAACAGGTGTGCAAAAGTCGTTTTTTATCTATTAAATTCTTCCGGCGATTTTTTTTTGAAAAATGAATACCATACTGTAGTTATATGACATGTAGACCTGTTTTTAACAAATTATCGAAAATCTCAAAAGTAGATCACCTTTAAGTATATAAAATGCAGACTAATAAAATGACGAATAAATGATAAAGGAAGAATTTTTTTTAAAACTTCGCCACGGAGGATCACAGCGGACAGCCACAACGTGGAACAAGCAGGCGAACACACACACACACACACACATACGCGCGCGCGCACGCACGCATGCACACACACACACACATGCGCACGTGTTTTTAAATGCGTTTTAACCAACCGAAAGAAGACAAACTAACCTTTGCCCTAACCCTATCCTAACTACTCTGAAACTGAGCCCAAACCCCTGTGGGATGTTTTGGGTGTGTGTTTGTTCGTTTTTCATTGTTTCTTTTTCTTTTCTTTTTTTTATTTTTTATTTTTATTTAGTTTTTTTTTTTGGTGTGTGTGTGTGTGTGTGTGTGTGTGTTGTGCGCGCGCGCGCGCAAAATCCACTTGAGAAACATTGAATTTGTTATGTACTTCCAATATTAGAAGAGAGGGGGGGGGGCGGATGAAAACAATAATACAAAAAAACGAGAGAGAGAGAGAGGGAGAGAGAGAGAGGAGAGAGAGAGAGAGAGAGAGAGAGAGAGAAAATAACCCGACAGATAAGACAGAGAGAGGAAGAAGGGAGGAAGGAAGGAATGGAAAAAAGAAAGCAGAGGCAGGATGGAAGGGAGAGAGAGAGAGAGAGGGAGAGAGAGAGAGAGAGGGGAAAAGAGAGAGAGAGAGAGAGAGAGAGCAAAGCGTTGATTTCGACCTGAAGTGGGAAGCGGAGATTTCGTTTCAGACAAGACAAGACATGATAAAGAATTTCGGGAAACCCCCATAGGGGGTGCATAAAAAATACATATAAAATAATTTCATAAAAACACAACAAATTATAATATCGTTAATAAGACATAACTTCATGAAATACTGTTGGAAATTCCTGCTCATGCTTTTTTTTGTGAGATGCTTAATTCTATGTTTATGAAACAAAAGGACATTAGAATAGATGATGAAACTCGTCATCGATTTTCACTGTTGCATTTTTTTTTAAACATGATTTAAAGTCATGTGCCGTGTATCCTCCCCCTCCCCCCCCCCCCCTCCCCTCGACACCCTTGCTCTGCTCAGGCAATCGTTGGTTCAGAGAGCTAAAGCATAGGTATATAAACGAAAAAAACCAAATTTTTATGTTGTGTTTTGAAATAATCATAAAACTACATTTCATTCTTTGACAGTCTGTTGTTATACAAAAACAATCTTTAGAATCCAAATCAGAAAAACCACTGTTGGCTTATACTGACTTACTAAGTTTTGTTTTGAAATCTTTTTCATGGAAAGGATGACTGAACTGGTCTAGCAACGTGCTGCTAGGTTCAGTTCATGTAGTGTTGCATTCACAGCAGTAGAAATGTTGAATGTGTATAAATCGTGGAAAAAGCACGTAGTTCGTGAGAGCTTTGGTATGTCATTGTTACTCACTAATTTGAACCAACATGTTCCCGTTCTGCCCTACGCCTGGATTTCCTCAAGAGTATCGCACGGTTTAATTGTACACCACGCAAAAAAGTGAATTGAATTCAGTTCCATTCCGTTCATTATCTCTCAAGAATCTAAAATGCTGTTTACCTAGATGGGAGTTGAGGAGATACGAGAAGAAGGCGGGGGGGGGGGGGGGGGGGGGGGGGGGGGGGGGGGGGGGCGGGGGGGGGGGGCGGGGGGGGGGGGGGGGGGGGGGGGGGGCAGGCGATCGAACCTATCCTTGTTCAGACAATCGACTTCATTCTTCAAAATGTTCGGCGCAGGGTGGTGGACGGAGATGGGGGGGGGGGGGGGGGGGGGGGGTAGAAATGGTGGTGAGTGGCTGGACTTACTCCTGCGAATGAATGTAAAAATAATAGAATAAATAAAAAGTCTTGAGTGGGGTAGCACATGGGGGACTTGTCGGCAACCAAAACTGCTAATGACGTCTCTCGCCGGCACACTGCGATGTTTTCTTTTGGATTTTTCTTTTTCGTTTCTTTCGTTTCCGTTCAGAATGCCGATGTTACGGCACTTCAGATTTCTTTTTTTTGTTTGTTTTTTGGAATGAGTCAGGGTAGGAAAAGGGAGTACCTCTCCCCTTTCCTCTTTCCTTCAATTTTCCACGCTAATAGGCATTTACACACACACACACACACTCTCTCTCTCTCTCTCTCTCTCTCTCTCTCTCTCTCTCTCTCCCTCTCTGACATTGTCGCCTTTCCCCTCCCTTTGCTCTTTCCCCCCAATTTTTTCCCCCCCTTCCTTCTGGGCCGTTCACACATACACCACACACAAACACCACACCCCACACACACCCACACCCCACACAAAGAGAGAGAGAGAGAAGAGAGAAAGAGAGAGATTAAGAGAGAAAAGAGAGAGAGAGAGAAGAGAGGAGCGTGATTTGAGTGAGTGGGAGTGGGTAAATTTGAAGAGTGAAAGAGAGGGAGTGAGTGAGTGAGTAAAGTGAGAGAGAGGGGAGGGGAAAGAGGAAGGAGAGAGAGAGGGGAGGGGAGAGAGGGGAAGAGGGGGGAGAGAGAGAGAGAGAGAGAGAGAGAGAGGGGGGGAAAACTTCCCGTGGGCAGGGAAGGATGTGGAGGGGGGGTCAAAAATAAGAAGTGAAAAAAAAAATATTTTTATCTGATCGAGGGGGATGACGAAGGTGTGTTTGAGTTCTTTTCCCTGAGATTGAAATAAACAGGGCGTAGTCTACGCTTGTTTTTAAAATAACTTTATCCCGTTTAAAACCGGGGACCGAGAGACACAGGCCCCTGCGTGATTTTCGGGGAAAATTTAAACCGAAACTTTAAAAAAAAAGGGGGGCCTTTTCATTAAGTAGATAAAACTGGCTGGGGCCCCCAAGTTCTCAGTTCGTTTCCATAAAAACTAAAGGGAATCTAAACGGGGGGCAAAAACCCGGTCGAGGCAAAAACCCCCTTCATAAAATTTACTTTTTTTCTGATGGAATTAAAAACCATGACGCCCCAGCTCCGACCCCGCGATCCCAAGGCTAACCGCGGGTTCCACGGCGGCTAGAAAAAAACTATCCCCCTTTTTTTGGATATTATAGCAGGGAAAATGACCTATTTTAACCTTACTCTTTAATTAACCTGTCGGGGGGGAGACAGAGGAAAAAAGTGATCGGGGAAAAAGAAGAAGGAAATCGTGTGGTCTTGTGGTCGAAAGTCTGCCCTTTTGAGGGGCACAAAGGGCCTTTATGGCGAAATTTTGGCGGGTGTCTGGAGTGGAAACTTTTCTTAAATCGTCCGGGGGGCAGGGGGGGTTTTGGGTCTGGGGGGTGTGCTCGACAGCTGGGGGGTGGTGTTTTTCGCCGGTGGGCTCTGCAGCCCATGAAATAGGGGTGGTACCCCGGGGGGGAATGCTTTTTTTAAGGTTTGTTATGAGCGCACCCTTTGTATTTAAATTTTCCCCTTTGTTCGGAGAATTATGCCCCCTTGTATCTTAATGGGTTTTTCCCTGTGCGTCCTGTACCCATCGTCAAACAGGCAGGCCTCCAAGGGTGGTACAGGATTTGCCCCTAAAGGCAGGTGAAGAAATTTGCTTCTCTGGGCCCCTTCCCCAGCACCTTCGGGGGGTTTCTTTTTTTCTTTCCCTTAACTACGCTAAACCCTGGAGAAAGGTCCATGAGGGGGTGAGGAAAGACCCACTGCCAAAGGGGAAAGTCCTGTTGACAGTGGGAAAGACCAATTTTGGGATTCTCTTTTGAGGGCCCCATAAGACCGTAGGGCAAAAAGCTTGGCTGTGCCCTGGAGTGGCACTGTCTTCATCTGCCCGTGGCGGGGGGGTTGGGTCTGGGGGTTTTGTCTCGGCAGCTGGAGGGGTTTTTTTCCGCCGGGGGGCCCCTCTGCAGTCATGAAAAAAGGGGCTGGTAAAAACCAATGGGGATGCTATTTTAAAGGGCTGTTATGACCCTGCACCCCCCTGTTTTTAAAAAATTTTAACCTCTGTTCAGGACATTTTATGCCCCTTTGGATATCTTAAGGGATTGTCCTGTGCGTGCCTGAAACCCTCGTCAACACAGCGCGGGCCCCTCCAAGGGTGGTACGGGGACGCTCTAAAGGCGGGTGAAACAGTGCTTCCTGGGTCCCCCCCAAAAGCACCTTGGGTGTTTTTTTTTTTCTTCTTTCCCTTAACACGTGACCCGGAGAAAGGTCCAGTGGGGTTTGAGGAAAAAAACCCACTGCCACAGGGAAAGTCCTTTTGACAGGGGGAAAAAAGACTACAATTTTGGGGTTTTCTTTTTTGAGGGCAAAATAAACCGTAGGGCAAAAGGGGGGGCGGGGTCTGGAGGGGCCCACTGTTTTTCATCTGTCCGGGGGAAGGGGTGGTTGGGTCGTGGGGTTGCTCGGCACCCTGGGGGGGGTTTGTTTTTCCCCGGGGGGGCTCTGCAGTCTGAAATAGGGTTTGGTACACCCAGGGGGATGTATTTTAAAAGGCTTTTATGAGGGGCATCCTGTAGTCAAATTTTTAAACCTCTGTTGGACCATTTAAATGTCCCTTGAATTTTAATTTGGAGTGTCCTGTGCGTCCCTGTCCCCAAATGTAAAACACAGCGCGGGCCCCAAAGGGTGGTACGGCCCGCTCTAAAGGAAGGTGAAGACGGGGGCTTCCTGGGTCCTCCCCAGCACCTTGGGGTTTTTCCCTTTTTCTTTTTTCCCTTTAACAAACGTGACCCTGGAAAAAGGTCCAGTAAACGGTGAGGAAACCCCCAAACTGCCCGGGGAAAGTCCTTTTTGCCAGGGGGAAAGACCCCAACTTTGGTTTCCCTTTTTTTGAGGGAAACATAAGCCCGTAGGGCAAAAGCTTGGCTGTGTCCGGAGGGGCCCAACTGTCTTCATCTGTCCGGGGGGTGGGGGGGGTTTGGGGTCTGGGGGGTTTTGCTCGGCAGCGGGAAGGGGGGGGTTTTTTTCCCCGGTGGGATCTGCAGTCAGGAAATACGGGGGGTACACCCAGGGGGATGCATTTTAAAGGTTTTGTTATGAGCTGCTTTCCTGTAGTCTAATTTACCGTTTGTTCAGGAGGCATTTTTATGTCCCTTTATATCTTAAGGAGTGCCCTTTGTGCGTGCCTGAAACCCTTTCTTTCAACACAGCGCAGCCCCCCAAGGGTGGTACGGACTGCTCAAAAGGGCGGTGAAGACGGGCCCTTCTCTGGGTCCCCCCCAGCACTTGGGGTTTGTTTCTTTTTTTCTCACCTTTTGGGGGAGGGGGACAGAGGAAGGAAGTGATCAGGCAGAAAAAGGCATCGTGGGTTTTTGGGGTCCGAAGTCTGTGGGCAGACGGGAATGGTGCGGGGATAAAAAAGGGGTTAAGTTCTCCCACAGACCACAGCATGGCCACCCCGGGGCTACCCCTTGGGTCATTACGTCTGGGGGTTTTTTACGCGCAATTGTTTTCGAAAAGGAAAAAAGAAAGGGGAAAAAAACAAGTTTTAGAAGGAGTTATGTGAAGGAAGGAAAAAAAAAAAAAAAAGGAGACAGACAGAGAAAACCCAAAACAAGATTTAAAAAAAAAAAAAAGGAAAAAAAAGAAAAGTGAAAGAAAAAAAGGGATTTTGGTTTTTAAAAAGTTTGAAAAAAAGCAGAAAAGAAAAAAGAATGAATAAAACGAAAATTGAAGAAAGAAAGAGCAAAATTTGAAACGAAAAACACAGGCGAGCCAAACTCAAAGAAAAAAAGAATAGAAAGAAAATTGTTAAATAGGGCCAAAAAACCCTTTTCCCGTTGGGGTGTTTTCCCCTTTAAACAGTGAATGAAACCCCCCCTTTTTTTTTCTTTTGCTTTACGATTTTAAACAAAAAATTCTGGGGGGCCCTTTTGGGTTTTTTTTCGTTTTTTTTTGTTTTTGGGGGGAAGGTGTCTTCCTTTTTTCTTTTATACATTTGTATGTGCCCATTTATGAGGGTTTTTTTTTAGGACACTTACAAATTTTTTCATTAAAAGTGGGTATAAACTTTTTTTACGTTAATATGCTTTTTGTTTTGGGTTTCTAAGATTTTTTTCCCCGTAAAATGTGTATTGAAAAGAAAAAAAAGGGAAAAAAAAGACGCCCAAACAGAAACAAGTAAGAAAGCAGAAAAAGGGGGTAACAAAAACAAAAAACAGCAACAAACAAAAGACCCACGACGAAACAGAACGAAAATTCAGAGCGGGCAGGGGGAAAAGATGATAGTGGGAAACCCCAAAAAAAATTTCCTCATGGGCAAAATTAAAAAACTTATAAACCTGTGAACTTAAATTTTTGTGAAAAAAGTTTCTAACTCAATTCGCCGCCCCCCCCCCCCCCCCCCCTCCCACCCCCCTTTCCCCACTCCAATTTTTTTCCCAGCCCCCCCCCATGCCATTTTTTTCTTTCCCTTTTTTTTTTTTTCTAACACTGATGTTCATTTCCCCCATTCTTATTTTAAAAAAAAAAGAAAAGTTAAAGGGCTAATGTGTAGGGGTTTTTTGTGCAGTCAATTTTTGACATGAAGAAAAGAAAAAAAAAAGTTTTTTTAAGTTTTTTCAAATTTTTATTTCCCCCATTTAAAAAAAAAAGTTGGTCGTCCTTGTGAGGGACTGGTATAGATAAAGTAAAAATTCTCACACGCTACAAAGCAAAAAAAGTTTTTTTTTTTTTTTTTTAAAGGGAAACTGGCCCCAACGTAGTAAAACTGGGGGATTTAAAAAAAGGGAAAAATCCCAAATTCTTTTCCCCTACTATTTAATTTTCGAAAAAATGTCCCGGGGAAAATAAGTATGTACGTTTCGATATTAAACATAAAAAATCTTTTTTAAAAACCCGTCATCCAAATTTTAGAAACCGCTCGACCCTCTTTCCAAGTTTCCGCAAAAAAACCACTACCACCCTGCCCTTGTTTTGGGCCCTGGAAGGGGGAACCCCTCTAATGAGGAGAGTTGGTGGGTGGGGGGTGACCCCGGGTGTAGGCTTTTAAAAATCGGTGGGAAAAGGAACTTCTTTTTGGGCGTCGGGTCAAATAACGGTACCCTTTTCTGGGCCCTAGGAGGGGGGAAATTTGAATGAAACACACACCCCCACACCACAAAACACAAAAACACCCCAAAAAACACACAAAACACACACACACACGCGAATCACAGAGAGAGAGAGAGAGAGGAGAGAGGGGGAGGGGGGAGAGAGAGAGAGAGAGAGAGAGAGGGGAGAGCGCGCACACACCCAAACATTCACACACACCACACCACACACACACACACACAAAACACACCCACTTACTTTTTCCGCTCTCTCTTTTCTCCCTCCCTCTCCTTTTCTCTCCCATCTCTCCTTTTCTCTTCTCTCTCTCTCTCTCTCTCTTTTCTCCCCCCCGTCTCCCTTTAGTAAATATTTTTAACAAAAGCCCCTTGGGAAAAACTGCTATTGGTAAAATTTTTTTTCCCGAAAGAATTGGTTTAGCTACGCTTGTAAGAAAACCCAGGAAAGGCAAGTTCAAGCTTCCAAAGAAGACACACACCACACATTGGGTAAACGCTCTCTTCCTCTCTCTCTTCTCTCTCTCCTCTCTTACTCTCTCTTTTCCTCTCTCTCTCTCCCCTCTCACTCCTAAAAATTCGCACACGCGCGGCACAAAACAAACACACACATCACACACATGCACACACAACCACATTTTCATGCACCGCGCGCGCGGCCAGCAGACAGACACCCACACACACCCACACACACACACCCACCCACACACAAAACACCCACACACACACACCCCAAACACAGAAAAACCAGAGACACACATACCCCCATTTCGCACGCTCGTACGCACCCAGTGCACGCACGCACAAAACCCAAAAAGTGTGATTACAGAGACTTGCTTTTTTGTTTTTGCTCACTTGAGTAAATGAATTAAAGGGGATTTTTTCAGAAAAAAAACTACCTTGGGAGCTTACTTTCCCGTTCAGGTCGACCAGCTGACAAAATCATGTTTCCTTCTTCAGCCAAAGCTTTTCAAAACACGTGTAAAAACCCAGGGGGAAAGGGAAAGGGGGGAAGGGGGGGGAAAGGGAAAAAAAAATTTTTAAAAACAAAAAGAAAAAAAAATTTTAAAAAAAATAAAAAAAAAAAAAACTCCCTTTAAAAAAAAACAAAAAGAAAAAAAATAAAAAAAAAAAAAAGGAAAAAAAAAAAACAAAAAAAAAATTTTAAATAAAAAAAAAAAAAAATAAAAAAAAAAAAAAATTAAAAAAAAAAAAATAAAAAAAAACCCCAAAAAATAAAATTTTTTAAAAAAAAAATTATAAAATTTAAAAAAAAAAAAAAATGGGGCTGTTTCTTTAAAAAATGGGCCAGAAATTCATCCGAAAAAAAATTAAAAATTTGGGACTTCACAAGTTTGGCCAAAAGGTTACCCCCAGGGGCAAACATTTTTCCGCCCCACTCTAATAGGGAAAATGGGGTCCCCAAAGGGGCCCCCAAGCCAGGGCCCTTCCCCCGCCGCCTCATGGAAAAAGAAAAATTTGAAAACTTCCCGTTGGGAGGAAAAACCCGCCCTGTAGTCCGGTTAAATGAAAGAAGCCTTTTGGGGCCCACCACCCCCAAAACCCAAAATCTTCCCGACGAAGGGTTTCCAAAATTGGGCCATAGGGGAAAAAAAAACCAGGGCAACCCCCGGCCAAAGGGGTTTTTCCCCTTTTAGAAACGGCGGGGCCCCTTGGGTGGGGGTTTTTTTTCAAAACCCCCCTGGAAGAAATCCCCCTCCCGGGGTGCGGCCCAAAAGTGGGGAAGCGTGGGGTTTCCGGGGCCGGGCCCCCCTTGGACGTGTTCAAATGGGGTTTTCAAAAAAAGAAGGAGGGAACCGGAAGTTGCATAACAGATACGTAAAGGCCGTTACGTACGACGAATCACGTACATCGAACTGCAAATCAAGTGCAACCTTTGGCAGACACACATCAATGTTTGGAACACAAGAGGCGTCAGTGTAAGGACCAAGCTCAAGGTGTACATAGCAGTTGTTCTGCCCACACTCCTCTACTCATGTGAAACGTGGACAGTGTACCAACGCGCGCCAACAAGCCGAGTCACTTCCACACAGCCTGCCTCAGAAGACTGTTAAACATATACTGAACAACATTAAAAACGCACCGCTTGCCAAAGACCCAGACAACGTTGGTAGTACAGAATTATTTAATGAAAGTAAGCATATTTGACTACGCATCCATTTTTCAATTAAAAAAAAATGTCTGTTCTTGACAAGAATGGCCGAATTCATCCGAAATTAGCTGTTGACTTCACTAGGGTCCCTGTCAAAAAGTACAACCACGACGAGCATGTCCGTCCGCGAGCTCTAATACCGAGTGTGTCCGCCATTTGCCCCGATGCACGCTTGGCAGCGCCTCCTCATGGAGTAGAAAAGGGTTTTGTGCAAGAACGCCTGTGGCAGTCCATCCCACTCCTGGGTCAGTGCGCGCCTCAAATGATCGAGAGTCTGTGGACGTCTTCCACGGGCCACAAGACCCCCCAGCTCATCCCAGACGTGTTCAAATGGGAGCCATGTCAGGGGACAGAGATGGCCAGGGCAACACGGCAATGTTGTTCCCCTGGAAACGCAGCGGTGGCTCTTGCGGTGTGGGGTCGTGCATTATCATGCTGGAAGAACTGCAGCTCCGGGTGCTGGCCAAACAGTGGGACGACGTGGTTCTGCCAGCACCTGCTGGTACGTGTTGGCATTCACATGGTTGTCAAAAAAACAGAGGTGACCGGTAGTCATGACTGAATGCCCCCCAAACCATCAGACTGCCCCCTCCCCATCTATCGGCTTCAAACACGCAGCAGTTGGCGTAGCGTTCCCAGACACGCCTCCAGACTCTCATTCTCCCGTCAGCATGAGATAACGCGAAGCGACTTTCGTCAGAGAACAGCACAGCTCTCCACTGACGTCGTGTTCATGGCAGATGCTGGTTGGCCCACTGCAGGCGTTGCTGACGGTGTCTACGGGTGAGGACTGGCCAACATGAGGGCGTCTTGCATTGAGCCCTGATTCTTGCAATCGACGTCGAACGGTTTGTCCAGACACTGGACCCCATCGACCAACCACCTGGCGACATGTTTCTGCTGCTGTAAGGAATCGTTTACGAAGATGAAGCTGTCGAATGTATCGATCCTGCGCTGGTGTGGTAACACGAGGTTGGCCCGTTCGGCGCCGATCAGTGGTGGAACCAGTCGCTGCCAAACGTTGTGATAGCCTTACAATTGTAGAGTGACTGCAGTTCAGTTGTCTGGCTGTCTCTCTCGATGACATACCGACCATTAACATTCGAATGGCTCGCTCGCGTTCTTGCATAGACAGTCGCGGCATTGTTTTCGGACCACTTCGCCTGGTCGAATGACAACTGATACCGTTTTCCAGTCGGCATGACTTCAAACTCACCATTTGAGACAAAGAAACAGATGAGCTACGTTCAGTCTCGGCCCCAGTGGCAAAAAAAGTGTTTTGGCGAGTTGCACGTGGGCGTCACACGAATGTCGGCAAGCGCGGAGAAACCGAGGCAGTGTGAATCTGTGTCCCTTAAAAAATTGTGTTAACATACCAAATCCAAATACACATTTTTTCCAAATGGGGAAATCGGCAAATCAAAACGGTGCGTTTTTAATGTTGTTCAGTATACAATGGCAGACAAAATCCCAGACACAGGGGAGCTTGACCGAGCAGGCCTGCCGAGCATCCACACCATCCTGATGCTGTCTCAGCTTCGATGGGCAGGTCATGTAGCTCGCATGCTAGACCACAGGCTACCCAAGAGACTCTTCTACGGTGAGCTGCAACAAGGAGTGCGTTCATATGGAGGTAAGAAGAAACGCTTCAAAGACACTCTCAAAACATCCTTGGAAGCGTTTAACGTCAACCCTGACACATGGGAACAAACCGCTGTGGATCGAGCTAGGTGGCGCTACTCTGTCCACAAAGGCACCACTTTGTATGAAGAAAGGACAACTGCAGCGCAGCAAAAAAAGGCAGGCAAGAAAAGACCTCGCCACCAATCAAGAGCAGGTGTCCCACATTCCCTGCCCAAGCTGTCGCCGCACATTCCGTGCACGCATCGGCTTGATCAGTCATCTGTGAATCCACAAGTCATCATCCCCCCCCCCCCCCCCCTTTCAACCCCAAGATGACTGAAGTGGTCCTCGTCGACTAGGCGGACGAACACGACATCATATTTCAACCAATCACATTTTACCAAATTACGTTTCTTCTCATTACACTTGGCATCATGTTTCTTTTTGTGTGGGACAATTCTGGCTCAGTTCAAACTCACACGAAGACTAGTTTCTTCCACAGAATGTTGAAAATGTGTCAAACGACTGATCAAAAAGAATGTTGTGAGACGTCATATATGCACATCTTCTTCGTCTGGCTGTTGTTGTGGTTGTTCTCTGTTAGAGTCGCCTCTTCTTTAGGAAGACATACATGACTATGTGCTTGGTGACCTGGAATGGTTCAGCGTCTCGAATAGTGTGCGACCTCACCTCTTGGCCAATGGGGCCGTAGTCAAATGGTTATGATGATGATGATGATGGTGATGATGATGATGGTGATAATGATAATAATAACATAGCATTGATAAAGCGCCTTGCCAAAGGCTCTAGGCGCTGACAATCCACACTCTCGTGTATGCAACGGGCTGCCTACCTGGGTAGTGCCGATTGAAGAGTTGCCTGCCGGCGCTTCGCTCAGTCGTCTCCCATGTCATCCAATCAATATCGCTCACTCCATTTCCTTACCTCCTTCGTTCTTACAGTTTCTCAAGCAGGTTAAAGCGTTTTCCTGCGGAGCTGACGGCGGTGAGTTCGAACCGCACGTGGAGTCAGTTTTTCTTCCACCTGAAAAATACCTCTCTGTCCATCCAGCAGTGAATGGTACCTAATTCAGTTCGGGGAAGCTTAAAGGCGATGGAATGAAGGGCACCGCCTTCTGTTATGCCGTGCATTAGACAAGGTGAACCTTTGACGGTTTGCTGCCCACACGCCGATAGTTTATGGGAATTTTTTTTAACACTTCAGTACGTCAACATGACGGAGTTTCTTTCTGTTGTTGTTTTTTTAAGTGATGTTTTTGCCACTGAATTTGCTTTCACAAAGTGTCCGTTATCTTTCCTTACTTGCATGTTCTCTGGCACATCGTTCATAGTCCGATAGGAGATGGGTAAACCAATGGAATAAAAGTGAACATTTGGTTTTCGACGTTGGTTTCCTGCAACAGCCAGCAACCCCGGCGTTATTACTACATTAGAGGGACTCTTCACCTGTCGGAGCGCACCTGCACTCCGAGCAACACCAATTTGACACAGACAACGTCAACATCCTGGACAGCGAAAACAAGTGGTTTCAGCGAGGGGTCAAGGAGGCCATCTACATCGCAGCCACCAACAGGGACCGGGGCCGCTACACCTTGCCCCCGGTGTACGCTTCACTGATTCTGTCACGTGACTTGGGTACGTCCCATGGTCACGTGATCTGAATCGAGAGTTTACGCAGTCAGCAACAGCATCGCTGAGGAAGATGGCCGGATGGCTGTCGAAAACTACGAGTGAGTAGTGCATTTTCTTTTGTTGGGAGTCTAGGTCTAACTTCAGGTAGCAATATACATGATTTCTTTTATTTGATATCATCCGGTGGTGCATTGATCAAGTCTTGTCTTGTTCTCCGTCAGAGAGCAACATTATTCCAGGCCTTTTTTCCCCCTAAAGTGGTTCGTTCTAATAGCTGAAAGATTGTTGTTGTATTGCCATTAAAACTGCAATCGCCAGAAACAAAGTTCGCAATTCTGTGTTGCACTATTTCTAACTTTGCAATACTTTGTAGAGATGTCCTATACACTGTTACATTCTATACCAGGTCTCGCGTATGGTTTATGGCAATTCCGCTTGACATTATTGGTATATGTTGAGCCGTATGAATAAAAAAAAAAATCTGGATTTTTGGTGTGAAGTTCATACCCCCCCCCCCCCCCTCTCCTTAACACAAGTGTGCGCAGAAACGCCCACACTTGCGAACACACAAAAATCGCTTGCTCTATGGAACAAAAAATAACAGAGTAAACAGAAATTTAAAAGAAATGAAATGAAAAAGAAAAAGAATGAAGCGTAAATTTAGGCAAGGTGTATAATGACCCGATCATCGGCTGAAATGTGAATCCTCGTAACTTTAGAGACGGAGGGGGAAGGAACACCTACCACACGCGCACAAGAATCAAGAAACCGGTGAAATGAGATTAGGTGAAACATGACTCGGTAATATATCCCTGTGGAAAGTGGGTTGGTAGGAAAGTGGGAAACGTGAGTTAGAAAAAAATCAACAACAACCCTGGAAGGATGTGAAGGAGGTGGGATAATGGTACGGAGGGGGAAAGAAAGGGAATGGCGGGGGGGGGGGGGGGTGTTAGTGGGGTCACACACTTGCTAGTCTTCTGTAAGAAGTTGCAGAGAGAAAGAAGAAAATCTTGCCCTGATCTAGCTATTAAAACAGACATGAATCAGAAGACTGAACAATTCGAAAGAGTAGCTGAAGAAGCAAAAGAAACCAAGTGGCAACAGTTTTGTCTGTCACTTAATTATGACACAACACTGACTCAGTTCTGGCACTTTTATAGTCGCATGGAAGGAAAAAAACGCAACCCCAGATATCTTGGACGCTGATGGGATCACAAAACTGAAGACAAATTTAGAGAAATGGTCGGCTCTGCTTAAACGTTTCATAGAACCGAGTGATCAAAGAAATCTGGAGGAAAGGAAGAAAATATTTGACCAAGTTAAACCAACACCTAGCTCAGACTGGCATTGATGATGAAATCACAGAATCTGAACTGGATGACGCAATAACTAGATGCACTAAGGATAGTGCTCCAGCACCAGACAAAGTACGGTATGCAGATATCAAACAGCTCTCAGAAGAGGAGAGAGCCAAACTCTTCAGTCTCTACCAGGAGAGTTTTGATAAAGGCTATGTCCCAAAAGACTGGACACACAACTGCCTGAAAGCTTTACCAAAGCCAGGAAAAGATCATCAGCTAAATGGCTACCACATACTCACTACGCAAAATATAGCAGGAAAGCTCATGGAACGAATCATAGCAAAAAAACTCGCAAGAGATCTTGAAAGTCGACAAATCCTCCCATCAAATCAAGGAGGCTACAGAACAGGTAAAAGTACATGGGAAAATGCGGCCGCTTTTGCGTATGAAGTGTACGAAGGATTCCAAAGAAAGGAAGAAACACTAGCTGTTGCAATAGATCTGGAAGATGCATACAACAAAGTCCAGTTCTCGCTTCTCATGGAACAACTCCTTGACTATGGAGTCAGTAAGACACTTACACGATGGATAGCAGCGGCACTTCGGGAGCGAACTGTCATCCTACGATTTGGAGGTTGGACTTCTGAACCTCATAAACTTTCTATGGGATTACCTCAAGGTTCTCCTCTTTCCCCTGTTCTGTACAATGTCTACACAAAAGGCCTAGCAGACCTCAACGGAAACGGAATTGCTCGAGTGATGACATTTGCAGATGACGGCCTGATGTACAAAACATCAAAGAATGCTGAAGAAAGAACGAAAGCAGTTCAGCAACAGTTGAACAACATTGCTCAGTGGTGTCAAGAAACTGGATCGTCCATCAACCCTACAAAAGCCCAGACATTAGTCTGCACCCTCAACAACAAGACATCAGGACAGGTACCATCACCAGTTTCCTTCAATGGAATACCAGTTGAATCAATTAACAGCCTACGCTATTTGGGTGTAGGCTTTGACAGAATGCTAACCTTTAGAAAGCATGTTGAGAATATTGTTCTTAAATGCAAAAAAGGCCTATCTGCCATGACAGCAATGGCAGCTAAAGCCATTGAACAGCGCCACCGCTACCGACTGTATCACGCACTTATACTCGGTGTGATAGATTATGGATTAGGGCTTACAACACTGTCCAGCAGCAACCTTCTCAAATTAGAAAGAATTCAAAATGGAGCAATGAGATTGATCCTGGGAACCACAAAGGACACACCAGTTCAAAC